>APFE031607816.1:1745-69839 GCA_000404065.3 Pinus taeda
GCCTCCAGAGTAGCTGTTGGAAGTAGATGTGTTGCCCCTGGGTAGCTGCTGAAGGATCTGGGCAAACTTGTCCATCATGACATTCCTTTGTCGCTCGAGGGATTCTTTGAGAAATATTTTGAGAGGATCTGCTATGCCCTGGTCTTTCTTTTCATCTGCCATGAGAGGCCATCGGGATTTATGAGGCTGATCTTGCAAAGGTTCAACCAGATCGAGCCCTAACTCCTTATATCCAGACCTTGTTGGGGACATGCAAAGAAAAACAAAGAAAGATCAGACCGCTCTGATACCATTGATCCGAATTTAAATAGGAACACAAAAAAATACAGATATAACCATAAATATAGAGATGCAATGGAAATAATACTTCATTTCATTAACGTAAAATAATGAAATATGCTTACAAACAGAATGGAAATAAGACTAACTTGGGTGATGGTAGCTTATCTCTTAGAAGAGATGTGGCAGCTACATGCCTTTGAACTGTGTTACAATGAGGCTCGAAGTCCTATTTATTGTTGAGAAACAATGGAAAACCCTAAACATCCAGAAACCTAACCCTAGGAGATGAAGCGCCAAACTATGGGCCCCGTTTGGGTAAATTGGTACATCAACTTCCTGGGGTCGTAACTTTGGCATACGATCTCCGTTTGACGCGCACAATACCTCATTAGAAAGATCTATCTGATGACTACAACTTTTGAGTGAGAAACATCTATTAATAACCCATGTTTCTCCTGGAGTTCCCAAAAAAAACATCATTTAGGGCCTTAAAACGGCTTCGGAAGTTCAAGACCTGAAAAACTGCCAAAAATAGTAAATTGTGCTATAATTAAGGAAACTGAAAGAGATAGTTGTGGGGGTCCAAGTGGGATAGGAGGGTGGCCACCAACATCCACCTGGATCATCATGTTCTCTATTGATATTATGATGATTGTAGCATAAGTGGTTATGTTTGGTCTCTATTGAATTTATGATGATGATAACAGTTAAGGATATGTATGCTCTCTAGTGATATCATGATGATGATAGCTTTGATGGATAGGTATATTTTCTATTGATGTTATGATGTCGATAGCTTTGATGGATATGTATGTTTCCATTGATGTTATAATGATGATAGCCATGATGGATGTGTCCCATATGTTACCTACTTGCATTAGTTCTGGTTCACAATGAACAATGATGCGAATGACTAGGTGATGTTAATGATGCTATTAGGACAATGACTAACACTGATAAACCTTGTTACTGATGATTATTGAGTATGGCTGGAAACCACTAGAGGCACTCGCATATGACGAGTTGATGACAACTGGTTTGAAAATTTATATTATTTTATCTTTGAAATTCTAAGTCAATTTTGAAACGTGCTATATATGTTTATCTATATTCAGATGATATGGTAGTGGTTGCATGCACATATTAGTTTCTTGGTTGAATGACTCACATATGGGTGATGGGGTTGTACAATTGAATGGAACTACACATGAGGGGTGGGGCAGTGTCCCTGATCTCACCCACTAGCACTCCCACCGTGACTTGGGCTGGAAAGGTTGAAACACCTTTGCCTTGAAGATCACGATGTCATGAGGGCAGGTTCCAAATTTGGGTCTCTCACGAGCATTTTATCGGGGGGGCGTGCATCTAGGCGGATTCCTTGATCCCCAACACCATTAGTCTCACTATAGCAGGAAACATAAGAGATGATAGTGGTCTCTGTCATTGCACCTATAATTTCCCCTTGTAGCCACTAAATGCTTGAAGGGCAAGTGGCATGGCACCCTTGGAACTTCAAGGGAATTTCTTGAAGGGCATGACCAACTTGGCACCCTTGGCATCACAAATAAACTGTTAGGTGTGACACCCTTGGAACTTCAAGGGTAGTTCTTGAAGGGCACGACCAAACTTGGCACCCTTAGAATCATTAAAAATAAATAAATTAATAAATATAATCAAGAAATGAAAATCATGTAAATTCACATGAAGTGATAAATGATGATTAGAACCAAGGTAATTAAATCAAGAATAAAACTTGGGTTAAGGGGATCACAGGAAGAAATTAAATATTTTACCTTAAAAACTCTACCCTTCCCGTGTTGGAAAATTTTAGGTAGATAATGTAATTTAATTAGGTAAAAAGGGGAAAGAGGGACATAAATGTAAGGATAAATATTAATCCTAAAATAATTAAACCTAGTTAAGAGAATAAGATAGTGAACTAAAATAAGATTAATAATTAAATTTTAGAGACATTTAGAGAACATCCATGTGGCAACAACCAACATAAGAATATCCATCTAAGAGATAAATTGAGTTAAATTAGGGAGTACATAGGGGGATCAAATCTTGACTTATCAATTAACTTTAGTAATGAATACAAATTAAGGAGTAAAAAAGGTGATTAAGAGACAACTAGGAGAAGAAATAGGAATCTTGTTGAGGTGAGGAAAAATATCATTTTTAAACTAAAATTTAAACAAATAATTTTGGAGATCCTTGATAAGAGAGTTACACATGGGGTGGGTGAATAATCAACCTATTGGATTATAAAAAATAATAATTATGCATGAAAGACTAAGTGTCACCTATGAGGACTCTTATAAAGAAGGAGCAGGCCATGGGAGGAAGCACTTTTTATTTACCCTACTGTTGGATGGATGAGATTATGCCAGAGTAGTGACTACGATCTATAGTGAGTTTGGTGAGGTAGAGGACTTTAGAGAGGGGAATCTTGAACCAAAGAGTGCTCTCCTCTACCAGCTAATACATTCCTCTATTGTACAACCCCATTGCAGCTCGACGGTCCGCGGGGAAGGAGAGTACCTAAGGAGTAGGCTAGGAGGTCAACGGGTGGGTCATTGCATTTGGTTTAAGCACGTCGGCATTCACACTTGGGGGCGACCGATAACAAAGGACGGAAATTAGCGGCAAGTCAAGTTTGAATCTCGTCTCTTGGTGAACGGTACCTATGTTGTTATAATATTCTTTTGTATGACTTCATTATGGTTTTAGTTAATCACATGTAAATTAGATGATATGTTCAATGAATTGAAATTCTTGAAGTTTTATGTAATGCTTAATAATTTTGAGTTCCGAATGCTATTTTCTTATGGTTTTATTTTTAATTTTTAGTATTTAAAGGAAGAAAAAAAATTAGGGTTGGTCCCTACATAATGCAGCTAGTCAACTATAAGGTCAAACTGACCAACAATGCTTATGTTCAAACCTGGTCAAGAACCCTCATTTCAAGCCTCTAATTTGCGTAGCAACTCAACCTGATTTGATTAGCCATAGGCCGAAATTCAACTTCCCAGAAATTGTTGAGAAACCCATAAATTCAACCTCACAGACTACCCAAAATATGCTGCCCAGAAAACTATCCAAAAACACACAGGCGAGCTAAAAGTGAGAGAGAGAGATAGATGTTAAATATGAATTTGCCCTTCTTATCCTTCTTCATCCTTCTTCTCCTTTGCTTAGATGCCCACAAACTTTCTCTCTTTTGTGAGGTCAAATAGTACCTTTGTGGAGGAGTTTGAATGTCTTTATATAGTGTTCTTCCTATGTGAATGGGTGTGTCTCTTCACTAGGGCCGACTTGACTTGAGGGAGGGTCGACTTACCATAGTTTTTCTTAGTTTTTGACATGTTCATTAAGATTTTATGACTCACAACGTACCATATGGTTATCTTGAATAAGAACTTCGTCAAGTCCTTCCCTACATGCATCTATACTAAACAAGGTCTTTTTATTAATGTACAATATTCAAAATAGGTGCACTAATGAGGATATTTTTCAATTGGTGACGACCTTCCACACATTCACGAGACCACTCAAACTTCTTCCATTATTTTGTGAAGAATTTATTGATTGTGCCATCTTGAAGAATTCCTTAATGTATATTTGATAATAATTGACAATATCCATGAAGGATCTCATGTCAATAACATTATTTGTAGTGGGCCAATTGATTATGGCCTCAATCTTTTGTAGACCCATACATAGTATTTTTGAGATAATTTGAACCAAAAAATGAAGATGTTTTTCATATAGCTTACATTTGTTGAGTTTTGCATACAACTTGTATTCTCCCAACACTTGCAAAGCCATTCACAAATGATCATCATACTCTTCTTCAAACTTTGAAAAACCAAGTGTATCATCAAGAAAGACAAGGATAAACTTGTCAAAGTCTTTACTAAAGATGTTATTTATGAAGCACACAGATACAGTTAGTGCATTTATTCCAGTGAATAACACCAACTACAAATTCATAATGACCATACCTTGTTCTAAAGATTGTTTTATGAATGGTGTCTTCATTAGTTATGGCTTAACGATATCTCTTCTCATTTGGTCAAATAAGACATTAGTTGAAAGCAACAAATACTTGTTTTTAACTGTGATTTTAATTAGTTGTCTATAGTTAATACATGGCCTAAGAGTTTCGTTTTTGTTTTTTGACAAATAGGACAAGTGCTCCCCGTGATTAAACATAATGCCAAATGTATTTTCTAGTAATTCTCGCAATTTCTTTTTTAACAACATTAGTTCTACAATAATCATTATACAGGAAACCTTAAATACTAGTATAATCCCTAGCACAAGGATGATTGAAAATGCAATATCACATTCTCGAGGTAGTTTTGGTACCTCATCGAGGAATACATCTTTGAATTCTTATAACATAGGAAAATACCTAGGATTTGGACCATTATCCTCTATGGGTTCCTATTACCCACCATGTTGATGAGTAACGTAAGGGGTAATCATGGAAAATGCTATTGAAAATATTTGAGATTTGCTCAAATAACATTTTTCATATGATGTTCCTAGTGCCATGTGATTCTCATAAGAAGAACATGCATCACTAAATATTTTACATGAGCTTCGAATACTTGAAAGAGGATAAATATTTGAGACCTATTACATATGATTGGGTAGAATATTGAGGATATGAAGCTACAAAAATAGATGGAAATGTGTAAATTTTGGATGAGTCTTTGAATTGGCCCTTTATTTAGGGAAGAAGATTCATTTACACACATGTATCTATGCAAATTTGTAGGGCTTGATATGGAAATAGAAAGAAGAGAGGATTATTTTGAGGTATTTTACAATCCATGGAAGTTATTTACTATCTTTGAAAGATTGGATAAAGAAGCTAATAGAGTTGAAATCTATAATTTGATGATAACCACTCATCTTTTCTCTTGCATATGTTGATTTAGTGAATTAGAAAGGTGAATGAAAACAAGGCCCAAAATATTCTTTCATGATAGATATTACATATAATGAGATAAAGAGACATGACATCACTTATCTGCATAAGAAATATGCTCATTTTCAGATGTCAATGTAACCACCCCTTGCATATCTACCCATTTTCACGGGCCTTCTAGGGTAAACATGAGACGAGGGCTAATATGACATGACTTGACCTCCTAGATCACATTAAGGAAATGGATTCGACAAAGTGAAACCTTAGTGACCTTCCTCAGGTCCTAAACAACCACTCTAGGTGCACAAACCCTGAGATAACTTACCTTTTTAGTGATATGGACTCCCATTCACTTACATAACAAGGAAAGCTCGTGGGTATGACCCTCCACTCGCGTGGATAACCCTGCCTCCCAACGATTGTAGTCTAGATTTCCCAGTTTTGAGCATGTGACCTCATTATTTGAGTCACTTTTTAGGGCTAGTATCCGGACCTCTACCCAGAACTTGATAGAGCTTTCTAGAATGATGAATGACACAAGGAAAAATCCATGAATGCAAAACATAGTTAAGAACTTTACCTATCCATGCCTAACAATGACATACATTTCATCAAAAACATTATGAACATGTAATCTACAAGTCATGAATGCATATTTAAACATATGGTTCTAATACTTATCTGAGAAACATCAAGAAGGTCTAATTTCCTCTCACAATAACTACAATAACAACTATTAGGTCATGCATTCAACAACCAATCATTTACCAATCAAAACATGATAAGAGCCATAAATAGAATCTGTCATAAAACCATGCTTATAACCAACATATAACCAGAATAATATCCATGATAGAACAATCGTAAAATCCAGATAATAACAAGTACAAATACTCATGAAATACAAGAGGAAAAGAGCTCTTATTAACATATGAAAAATCCAACCAAGTCAAGGACTTCAATGTACCACTCGACCATAGATTGGGCTGAACCAAATCTTTCTTTCATCCAATCACACTTGTGCTATATTCCAAGCATGAATGTGGGACTGACAACAAAACAAACAGTCTTCCTCAAGCTTTATTGTGATCCCACCAAAACTGGTCAAGGGACTCCTAGGCCCAAAACAAGCACCTACACAACCATAATTTACTGTTATCCTGCCATTACCGGTCAAGGGATTCCTAGGCCCAAAAAAAACATGTACTACCAGGCTTTACTGCAATCCCGCCAAAACTAGTCAAGGGATCACTAGGCCCTAAACAAGCTTGGATGCCTCTGTATTTCTTAACCAATACCTTGAGGAATTTTCATGTCTCCACCCTCAAGCCTTACCATATTCTTGCCAAAACCGATCAAGGTATTCCTAGGCTCTTGGTAATTTTCCTGAGACCACCTCACCTAGTTCCAAAACCATTCGACAATTCCAAAGCTAAATCAATGAAAGAACCCCATCACACCATGGCTATCTGGAAATGGAAAGGCAAGGATGAAACCACTGTCACACTTGGAAAAACCCATGCCAAATACACACATGCAGGTAACATGCATGCTAAAACTAGAAAGGAAATAATACATGCGGTTTGATACCTGCAAAGTAATTCTGTTGTAGTTGTTTGATTTAACTCTTCATTACTTGATCCTTGAATTCCTTTGCCTTCCTTTCTCCAATGCTAGAGTGCTCCAAGAATGCTTTTACTGTGCAAGAGTAAGAGAGAGAGAATAAAGAGAGAGAGCTCCAAAACTGAACTAGCAAAAGGTTGTGAACTGATCTTCATAAGCCTTTTTATTATTGAGGCCTCTATTTCCTTCAATTTCCACAATTTTTCTTCGATTTCCTTCTCATGCAAAACTGTGACCTTTCATCTCCCTTTTTCTCCTATTTTCCTTTATTTTCATAAATAAAATGCTATTTAATGTTTCTTTGCCTTTTCAAATCCTTTGCTAATGCCTTTGTCAATTTTCCATAGCCATAATAAACCAAATGAACACCCACTAGGATGTTTTTTCCAACATTTAGCTTGGAATATGTGTCCCATGACCTTGGTCTTGTTTTTACCTTTATTAACATTATTACATGAAATTTTAACCCAAGGTTGTTACAGACCACTCCCCCTTAGGGGAACACCATCCTCAGTGTTCTATGACAACTACAACCAACAATATTGTTGTAAACCAAAAAATTTGCCCATGGAGATTTATAACATAGTTGAATGCAATATTTACAATGAACAACCTGCTAAAAAGAAAACCCATATGGCAACATGACAACATAGCAACCATACCGCTTATGGGAGCTTTATAACCCAACTCGTTGTAGTATTTACAATAACAACCATACATAAATATATATGTATACCAAAACTCCTTTGCCTCAATCAAGAAACAATGAATGATACATAGCCCACATCTAATCAACGATCTCCCATGTAGCTTCATTAGGCCCAAACTGCTTCCCTGCACTTTAACTTGCCCGATTGCTCGGTTTCGGAGCATGATTTGTTTATGCTGCAAAATTCACTGAGGTTTCATCTAGAATTCTCCGTCTGGTTCCACTTGCAATACAAACAAATCAATCACATCATCAACATATTTCACATATCTTTTAATAAATGAAACATGGAAAACATCACTGACTTTCATTATCGGAGGTAGTGCAAGTTTGTAGGCCACTCGTCTAATCCTCTCGACGATCTCGAAAGGCCCACAATATCAAGGTGCCAACTTTGTACATGATCCAATTCTCAAGGAGCTCTTCTTGGGATTGATGCATAAGTACACATGTTCCCCAACCTAAAACTCCTTAAATTCCCTATGTTAGTCTGCATAACTCTTTGGTCTATCCCGTGTTTCCTTTATATTCTTCTTGATAATCTACATTCCCTGTTCCATATTTTCCAACATGTTCAGTCCAATCCATACATGTTCATTGGATCACTCCAGCTGATGAGAGTGTTACAAATCCGCCCATGAAGTGCCTCAAATAGACTCATCCTTAGTGACTCTTGATACCCATTGTTGTAAGAAAACTCAACCAGTGGAAGATAATCCTCCCACCTTCTTTTTTGGTGCATACCATACATTCTTAGCATGTCCTCTAGAATCATATATACCCTCTCTGTCTGTCCATCTGTCCGCGGATGATAAGTTGTATTGAAGGCCAAATATTACCCAAACTTACAAATAACTCCTTCCAAAACCTGGAAGTGAACTTGACGTCTCCGTTAGATACAATCTTCTTTAGGAATATCATGCAATCTCATTATCTCCCTAATGAATACCTATGCTAACTCACTAGCTGAATTCGTCGACTTCACTGGAATGAAGTGAGCTACCTTTGTCAACCTATCAACCACAACTATAATAGAATCATGTTTTATATATGTCCTCAGAAAACCTGTAATCAAATCCATGGAAATGACCTCCCATTTCCACTCTAGAATCGAAACCGGCTAGAGTAAACCACCTAGATGCTTACATTATGCTTTTATTTGTTGACAATCCAAACATCTTGCAACAAACTCTGCCATCTCTTTCTTCAAGTTCACCCAATGGTAAACATTCTTCACTGTTGTCAATGTCTTTTGATATCATGGGTGACGTAAATATGATTTAACATGAAATTCTTGCAAGATAAGCTTCTTGAGCTCACTATTGTTCGACACATAGATCTTGTCCCTAAATCTTACCAAACCATATGTCGTGAGATGATAATCACATCTTGTTCACTTGTACCCTACTCTTCTAACTTGTGCTTAAGCTCCCTGTACCTGGCATCCTATTATCATGCATGTAACATCCGATCTTGTAGATCTTTCCCATATGTACTCATAGTTTCTATGTGATTCACTTGCACTCTTTTGTTAAGAGCATTTTCAATTGTGTTCTCCTTTCCCTTGATGTACCAGATCTCAAAGTCAAACTCAATGAGTGTGGCCAACCATCTAGCTTGCCTGACATTCAGATTTGGTTGGTCAAATAAGTATCTCAGACCACTGTGATCACTCATAATTACAAAACTCCTTCCAAGAAGATAGTGTCTCCACATTTTCAATGCATGAATGATCGCTTCTAACTCAAGATTATGTGTCACAAAATTCTCCTCATGCTTATTTAGATTCCTAGATTTGTAGCATACCACCTGTCCTTCTTGCATCAAAACCCCACCAAGTCCTCTCTTGTAAGCATCTGTACACACTACAAACTCTTTATCCAGATCTATAATCTTGATAAATGGACAAATGCTTCAATTTCTTAAAACTAGCTGCACATTCCTCTGTTAATTCAAATTTCTTTACTTTCCTCCGCAGTGATGTAATAGGATAGGAAACCTGTGGGAAGTTCTTGATGAAGTGCCTATAGTAACATGTTAACCCCATGAATGATCTAACCTCATCCATGTTCCTAGGAGCTTCCCATTGCATGATAGCTCTAATATTTTATTAATCCACTGTTATGCCTTCCTTGGAAACAACATGTCCCAAGTAATGTAGCTCTGTTTGAAATAAGTTTCACGTACTAAGCTTGGCATAGAACTAATGCTCTCTTAGCAATATCAACATTGTTCCTAAGTGTTTTACATGATCTTCCTCATCCTTAGAATATATAAATATATCATCAATGAACACAATCACAAACTTGTCTAGATAAGGATGTAACACACTATTCATGAAACACATGAAAGTAACTTGAGCATTAGTCAAACCAAACATAACCACAACAAACTCATAATTCCTATTCTTGGCCTGGAAAGAAGTCTTATTTATGTCCTCTTCTTTGATGCATACCCGATGATATCCTGATCTTAGATCAATCTTCGAGAACATTCTTTCTCCCTTCAACTGATCAAACAAGTCACTTATCCCTTGGAAACGAATACATGTTCTTAATGGTTACCTTGTTCAACTGCTTGTAGTCAATACATAACCTGAGAGTACCATCCTTCTTCACAAACAACACTGGTGCACCCCAAGGTGACACACTTGGCCTGATGTATCCCTTGTCAAGCATTTCTTTCAACTGCAACTTCAATTCCACTAACTCTGGTGTGCTCATCTTGTACGGTGCTTTTGATGTTGGTGCTACCCCTGGTACTAACTCAATAGAAAAGTCTACTTCCATATGAGGTTGAAATTCTGAAATATCTGTTGGAAATACATCGTGAAACTGATGTAAAACTGGATACCTCTTCATACTTTTTCATCCTCAATGTCCTTACCTTTATCACTGGAAATATGCACTGCAAACAATACACATGTTTTCCTGCAACTATGCTTTTCTTGCATAGTTGTAACCATTCTAATTGATGTTGCCTTCTTCTTACCCTGTAAGATTCTTCGTTCTCCATTGTCATCCAAGCACTCGATATCTTTTTCACAATAATCCACCTTAGTCCTATGAAGATATAACTAATCCATACCCAGAAGCATACTGTATCATCCCAATGGAAGTACATTCAGAAGCACTGATGTAGACATACCATTAACCTCAAATGCACAAAATTTTACCCAATGATGAACTTTTTTCTTAGTACATGTAGCCAACTACACTAACCAAGACTTTGCATGCACTTGTTTTCTCAAAACACACTTATCCATCAGTTTAGGGTTAACATAACTATAATTAGATCTAGGGTCAATCAAAATAGAAACAACTTGATCACAAATATTACCATCCATCTCGATAATAGATGCCCCGTGATCTGTTTGCATGTTGTGGAATGATGTATAGATCTGTGGAATGCTCTATCCAACATCCCCAATTGTATATGCCTCCTGAGCACTATAGATCTGAGGCCTACCACCCTGATACGATGAAAAATACTTCTTGAGATGCTCCTTGCCACATATCCAACACTACAATTGTCTCCTACCATTACCTATGTTTTGTTTCTCTCTAGGATAAGACCCAAGTCCCTTCTCAATTGCATTAAACTTCTTGTAAGAAACAAAATTCTCTTTCTCACCTGCATCCCGAGGTGTTGCTCGCTTCGGTGTCTATTTAACTTTAATCTTGTCATTCCCTTTGCAACCTTGCTTAGATTCAGTCTTATGCTTCGATTTCTCATAACATTGCTTCAACTTTCCTATAACTTCTCCTAGTGACCGAGGCTCATTATACTGAATCCGATAGTTGAATGTTAATGGTAATCCATTGACAACGCCATGAACTTTGGCTTTCTCATCCTTAAGATATGACACATGTGTGGGTGAAATTTTAACCCAAGGCTAATACAGACCACTTTGCCTTAGGGGAACACCATCCTCAGTGTTCTATGACAACTACAACCAACAATATTGTTGTAAACCAAAACATTTGCCCATGGAGCTTTATAAATTACTTGGATGCAGTATTTACAATGAACAACCTGCTGAAAAGAAAACCCGCATGACAACATGACAACCATACTGGTTATGGGAGCTTTATAACCCAACTCGTTGTAGTATTTACAATAACAACCATACATAAATATATATGTATACCATAACTCCTTTGCCTCAATCAAGAAACAATGAATGATACATAGCCCACATCTGATCAACCATCTCAAATGTAGCTTCATTGGGCCGAAAGTGCTTCCACTGCACTTTAACTTGCTCGATTGCTCGGTTTCGGAGCATGATTTGTTTATGCTGCAAAATTCACCGAGGTTCCGTCTAGAATTATCCTTATGGTTCCACTTGCAATACAGACAAATCAATCACATGATCAACATATTTCACATATCTTTTAAGAAATGAAACATGGAAAACATCACGGGCTTTCACTGTCAGAGGTAGTGCAAATCTGTAGGCCACTAGTCTAATCCTCTCGACGATCTCGAAAGGCTCGCAATATCAAGGTGCCAACGTCGCACATGATCCAATCCTCAAGGATCTCTTCTTAGGATTGATGCATAAGTACACATGTTCCCCCACCTAAAACTCCTTAAATTCCCTACGTTGGTCTGCATAACTCTTCGGTCTATCCCGTGTTTCCTTTATATTCTTCTTGATAACTTGCATTTCCTATTCCATATTTTCCAACATGTTCGGTCCAATCCATACATGTTCATTGGATCACTCTAGCCAATGAGAGTGTTACAACTCCACCCATAAAGTGCCTCAAATAGACTCATCCTCAGTGACTCTTGATACCCATTGTTGTAAGCAAACTCAACTAGTGGAAGATACTCCTCCCACCTCCTTTTTTGGTGCATAACATACATTCTCAACATTTCCTCTAGAATCGTATATACCCTCTCTGTTTGTCCAATTATCTATGGATGATAAGTTGTATTTAATGCTTCGCTTGCTTCATGGAAAGATGCATGGTTTATTGATTCAGGGGAAACCTGCCACATGACCTTTTTGAAGGACTTCTTTGAAGAATTCAATGACAATGTAGATGGAGCAATCTACTTTATAGATAAATCAAAACTCAAGCCTTCTGGACTTGGCACCATCAGGTTCAAAGTACTTGGTCTCCCTTACTTTCTTCTGCATGATCTTCTCTACCTCTTAGGGTTACATAGACTCTTTTGATCCTTGGCTCACATCCACCAGCAAGGACACTCCATTCACATGTTTGATGGCCAATTCTAGGTGAAAAAAGCATAAGACAACTCACTTGTCATGACAAGGATAGAAGAATAAAGATTCTTGAAGCTGCAAGGAACCTCTCCTCGTGCACAAAACTATGCATACAATTCCCAATATGATGAAGGTAAACTACCATCTAGTCTCTTATGGCATGCTAGATTTGGACATCTGAACTATGATAATCTTTTCTTATTGAAGAGAAATGATGTTACTGGTTTGCCAACTATTCCTAGGAAACTAAAGCAATGTGATGCTTATATCTTAGGAAACATAACAAACAATTGTTTCATGATTCTCTTAACAGAGTACGTAGAAAGCTTGAATTGATTCATTCTGACTTGTGTGGCCCTATTCCTATTCCTTCTGCAAATGGAAATAAATATATGATGATTTTTATTGATGACTATACTAGAATTTTTTGGTTATATATGTTGAAGAACAAATATGAAGCTTTTGAAAATTTCAAAAACTTTCATGCATGGATTGAAAACAATACATAGTCTTATATTGGCTCTTTTCATACTGATAATTAAAAAGAATATACTTCAAATTCATTTGAAAACTATCCTCGCCAACATGGGATTCAACATCAAATAATTGTGCCTTATAATGCTCAACATAATGGTGTAGCTGAAAGAATGAACATGACAATATTAAATATGGTACGTTCAATGATGTTTAAAAAAATATAAAGTTGATGTTCTAGTGATGCACCTCCAAATTAGATACAAATTAAGGCACATATGACCATCCTTCAACATATTTAACCTCTCTCTTTGCATTTGATGACATTTTGAGCTATAATGTGTTCATTAAGAAGGTTTAGAGATAATTGCATATTATATGTCTAATATTATTTATTTTTGTAGAATATTGAGTAAATTATGAATGAGATAATATAGGGACTTGTTACCTACTACATGATGGACCAAGATTGGATAATAAATGAATAATATATTATGAAATCATTGAATATATTATAAAGCTCTAGTGATTGAGAAAATCTAGGAATGTGCTCCCTACCATTTAATAAAGATTCCTACTATTGGTTACGAGGTCCATTTTTTGAGGGATTTTGTAGGAGAAATCTACCTCCTTTCAAGGAGGATGCTTCCCCATCAATTTTTATAAGTAACAGTTTAAATTTTCCTCTAGTTACATGTATTTCTCAGTCTTCTTGTGAAGAAAACTCGTCATTTAGAAACTCTACTTTCATTTCTAGCAGGGATGTACTTGGATTGATCCAAATAATGAAGCTTGGTGTCATTTTCAGCTTCTAAGGCTTGTTTTCCTTCATAGGACTCTAAGTATCCTTAGGTTTTTCCATCCCAAGAGCCTCAAAGTCCTATTGTATAATTTCTTTATCTTCTTTGAATGTTTCGTTCCCTTGCATTTCCTATTTCTACACTTAATATTCATGCTTCATTTTTTATAGGTTAGATTGGTTAAATGATTGAAATAAGTGGTTTTGTAGGTCATTTATACATGTATAAGTATGATTCATCCTTAGAACAAATTTGCAAATTCATATTCATCATTGAGCTATTTGGATTGGTTTACTAGTTCACAATTATGGAATTTTTGGAAATAACCTATAGCAAAATAGTAGTAGTTTTATTCTAAACTTCTTCACATGTTATGAGCTCATTTTGAGTATATTCCACTTGGATTGAAGCTTAAAAAATTCCGACTCAATACAAAAAATTTACCTCACAACATTTTCACTTGATTAGCTTAGGAATTTGGGTACTTAGATTAGCTTACTAGTTCATTGCTCTGAAATATCTGGTTTTTAGTAGTAATTTTTTGTTCAATTTTAACACATGTTAGCAAAGCTCCTTCGAGTTGATTCCACTTGAATTGAGTCCTAATAAACTATTATTAATACAAAAATTATCCCATATGATTTTCACTTGATCTAGTTAGACATTTGGTAGGTTAACTAGCTCACTGATTCCATAATTTCTAGTTTTTAGAGTAGTAATTTTCTGCTAATTTTTAGCACATGTTAACAAGGGTATTTTTGAGTGATTCCACTCAGATTGGAGTCCTAGGACATCCTACTTAATAAAAAAATGTATTCCATCTAATTTTAATTTGATTTTCTTGGGCATTTGGCAAGTTAACTTGAGAAACAAACATCTTGTAACAATCATTGTAACAGTTTGCTTTCGAGATCTTCCTTTCCCAAATTCACTACAAATTCACGATGGAAGTAGATTTATAACCTATGAATACTTTGAGGCCAATTTGGTTGATTTGAGGCTTGGTTACGTCATTATTTATCTCTTACATTTATTGCTTCTTGAATGCTGGTTTCTGCAATAAGTATGGATTTTATTTCCACAATTTACTTTAAGCAAAGTGTGGTTTCCTTCTTGCAAGAGTAATCTAGGACTTTCCTTTCTTGCAAAATAGAATAGATTTCCTTTAATTCCATTTCCTTTCCAGAAAAATAGATTATATTTCTAATTTTTCATTATGCTTTACTTTTTTTCAAATAGAATAGATTTCATTTCTACCATTTACTTTCTAGCAAAAGTAGAATTAGCGGCCAACCTAGATCTTTGCTCATTTGAAGTTGTTTCATTGCCTTCTTTCACTTGCATCAAAGGGAGTTAGACTAGGAAGAGGAAGGTGTTTGTTGCACATACAATACTAACACCTCTTAAGTTTGTACGAACCCCGGGTAGATAATTTAAGTTGGTATCCTTGGGAATTGCAACATTCTTGTTGCAATATTGGGGCTCATCATCTGGGCTAATGCAGTTCTATGTGTAGTTTATATTAAAAACATATTTCCATATAATACTGTCTAAACCAAGACTCCATATGAAATTTTGTATGTTCACATTCCTAAAGTGAGGCATCACATGGATTTTGGTTCCTCGTACTATGCCTTGATTCCTAAGGAACAAATAAACAAACTTGGTGCAAGGAGTCAAAAGTGTATCTTCTTGGGGTACTTAGATACCTCTAAAGCATATTGTCTCTATGATGAAGTAAACAAGAAGTTTATATCATCTAGAGATGTTATTTTTCTTTAATCTTCCAAGACTGACAATTTTGTTGAGCGGAAACTTGATCACTTAGACAAATTAAGAAATGAAAAAATCTTTTCAAGAATATGATAATGAGATTCCACATCTTGAAGGGGGGATCCCTATCTTGGATCAATCTATGGAATCTCCTTCTGAAGCACTATATCCCTCTCATCAAGCTACAATCATTGATCAAGGAGACACTTTGAGTGATGTGATTGAGATAATTGGAAGGCTAAATCTTGATTCAGTCCCATTTCAGTCAAATGCATAACCTCGACGATCTCAGAAAAGTCCTCCAAAATGGCTCACTAAGACACTTGATAGTGTTCATCCTAATGAGGTTGGAAATACATGAATGAGAAGTTATACTAGACAGAATGGAGATGATGTAGATGATTTTGATTCAGTTATAGATATGGATGTTTCTTATGATTGTGAATTAAATTTGTCTACCAATTTCGAACCAACTTCCTTTAAAGAATATACTTCTGATGATGAATGGAAAGAAGCAATTTGAAAAGAGTATGATGTTATGTAAAGAATGGAACCTAAAAGTTGGTGGACCCTCCATTTGGAATCAAACTAATTGGCTACAAGTGGGTCTTCAAGAAAATTTATAAAGCAGATGGCTCACTTGACAAGCACATACAAAGGCTTGTGGCAAAAGGTTTTGCATAGAAATAAGGGGTTGATTATCAGGAGAATTCCCCCCCACTACAAAATGGGCTGCAATTCAGACTCTCTTTGCCTTAGCAACTTAGAATGGATGGAATGTCAATCAAAATGATGTAAAAACTTCCTTATTAAATGGAGATCTACAAAAAATGTCTTTATGTCTCAACCAGAAGGATTTGTTGTGAAGGGACAAGAGCACAAAGTATGTAAGCTTATCAAATCCTTGTATGGCCTCAAATAAGAACCATGAGCCTGGCATAAGAAATTGACTGAGCATCTTCTGAAACTAAATTTCTAACACTATGATCTTGATGATGCAACTTTATTTGTCAAGAAAGTTGGAAAATTTGTTGTATATCTTGTGTTGTATGTGGATGATCTACTAATGACAGGGAGAGAGGAAAATTCTATTGCACCCATAAAGAAAGAATTGAGGAAAGGTTTCGAGATGAAATATTTAAGATATGTTCACTACTATTTGAGTATTGAAGTAACCCAACATCAAAAGTTTATATTCCTCTTTGAAAAGAATTACGTTGGAGACTTGTTGAACAAATTTGGCATGGCTGAATGCAATTATTTGATCACTCCAATGGAACAAAATTTAAAGCTCACATCCAAAGAAGGAATTGAATTTGAGGATGCATCTAAGTACAAACAACTCGTAGGAAGTCTTAACTACCTCACTACTACTAGACCAGACATTTCATTTGTTATCGGAATCCTTTCCAGGTTTATGTAAAAACATTGTGAGAGTCATTGGTTTGCTGCAAAAAAGAGTTCTAAGGTACTTGAAGGGGACTTAAGACTTTGAAATCAAGTATACAAAGTTGGAAGTTTTCAACTTGATTGGATAATCTAATTCATACTTTGATGGAGATAAATAAAATGGATATATACTTCAGGTTATGTTATGAGTCTTGGATTAGGAGTTGTCTCCTGGAGGTCATGCAAACAATTAGTTCCATCAGGTTCCACAATAGAGGCAAAATATGTGGTAACTATTGAAGGAGATTGTATGGCTAAGGAAAATTCTTGAAGATTTGTAGGAGAAACAAGTGCTTTCTATTGCTCTTTTGATTAACAATAATTTTGTAATAAATTGGCCAAGAATCGAAAGGTCCGTGAACGAACCAAGCATATCAATACGAGGTCAAGACTATTCACCTATGCCATTATTGTTGTTTTTCCACGATCTTGGTGTTTGGATGATCTGTTGGATAAAAAATGTGCTCAAAGATGAAAGTTGTCACATTGGCGTGAAACCTAAATGATCTCGTTGTTCTTAATTCGATACAACTTTTTTCACAAAAAACGGAAGTCGTATGCTCCCAGAAACGAGTTCTAATCAATTTCTTAAACATGGAAATTTTGGAAAAAATTGTGCAGGTTGCTGAGTCAGTAGTTCGTACTGCTAACAAGGCATGTTGACTAGACCTGCTGATTTGGTAAATGACTGGGCTTCAAAAGGACCAATGGCATCTTGCCACGTGGTAGTTTGAGGCGTTGATTGGGTTGCATATGATTGGTTGAAGGCAAGGTGACGGACCAATTGAAGCCTGCCATGTGGCCCAACCAGAGGCTGCCATGTGGCACCTCGGTGGCCACCAAAATTGACTGGAGGGTCAAACTCGCAGACCGGAGGTTTAAACACTTGACCTCCCTCCTACAAGTGTCAGGGCTTATGATTGGACTAAGGGGTGGTTATTAATAAGCCCCTCCACGAAACCTTTATTTAAATGTTATAGGGCAGAGGTATGGGGTTAAGGGTCGAGTGCTAGCCCCAACCCCGATCATCGCGCCCACACAGACAAGGGGTGGGACCAGGGGCCAGGGCTTATCCCAGGACCCCCCAAGTTAATACTTGCCATGAAACCACGAAACCAGGAACCGAGGGCATGCTGGAGGGGTGTAGACCCTATGCACCAGTCCCCAGTCACATGGGGGTCATGTGACCATCGATGCACGCACAGGGGTCATTATGAAAATTAATGATCCCACAATTTGCACCAGTCATTCACCGATTTATTGCTCCAATAGCGGAAAGAGGGTGGATTTGTAGGAATGTTAGCCAAACTTGGCGAATTTGTAGGTCGACTAGCAGCAAAACTTGGGAAGCTCATAATTTTCTCATTTTATGGTCTTTTTGGGAGAAGAAAGAGGTTAGATAGGGGTTTTTGATATCTATAAAGCTGTTGGTGTAGGTTTTAAAGCCATTTGAGTAGTGTAACTCATTGTAATCACATTTTTTTGCATAATGAAAGAGGGTCAAGCATTGGAAGCTGGACCAGGAGGGGTGAACTCCTTCATCACTTGTTATTTTATGGTTACTATTATGGATTTATTCTCTGCAATTTTCTACAATTTATGAGTTAAATTCATGTTTAAATGTGTTAAAGAATTTAACTCAAGCACCTTAAAAACCCATTTCATTAACTTGAAATTTACATAATCCTCAAGAAGTTTCATATACAGATCACTGGGATAGAGTCTTAAATCTTTAACACTACCAAACCAAGAATCACAATGAAACTACTTTCACAAAAGAATATAAACAACAGTAAATCTACTAGTGCACAATATAGAAAACTTTTTACAAAATATTTTATAAATATGTACAACAACCCAACTTTGTTATATTAATCCAATTGAATAATATAACATTTTAGGGCTCTCATACATGGGATAATGACCCTCATACATCCACTGATACAAGAATACAAAATAGTGTTTGGTGCCAATCCATCGACAACCAATATACCCTCAAAAAGATACTCTGACCATCTGGACAATGTAGTCAACTTCACAGCTCCACTCGGTCGTACCATGTACTTGCTCGGTCCTTCGACTATCGATATGCAACACTGTCTCTATCAACGATCCAAGTTCATCTGGCCACTGAAACTCAGTTCTTAATCTTCTCACTAGTTGTGCCTTAGTCCATCAAGGGCACAACACATTGATACTCCTCTCAAGTTGTTCACAACTACACTTGTGAACAACTCTCAATCTACGCACTATTTCTCCTCAACCACTTGGGGACTTCAACACACTATGGTCCTCCAACGTTGCGCCAATGAATAACAACATAGGGCACGACGGGCTTCCACCTATCACTGCAAGATATACAACTCCCACAGTGAACATGGGTTAGGAGGATTTCCCATCATCTGTTGTACAATTCATTTTCTACACACAAGTCTAGGGCTTCTCAACTACTCCTTTGGCTCATCAAAGCTTGAGCTCAACAACTGCCACTCTAGAAACCATCTAAGTCCATGAAGATGGTGCACACTAGGCTCCAACTTGGGCACTATCACGTTGTCTTGTAGCATACCATAAATCCCCAATCCAAATCCACACTTGGTCCACTCTCACGCTACCCTCCAACAGACCACAAGTGATGAACCATTGTTGTAGCATCTATGCCTAGTTAGGGCATCCCCACACTTAGGAAACCCTCCTCTTGGCTGCTAACATAAACCATAAAATTGTCCGTTTCTAGGACACCCATCAAACCATCATCCAAGAGGCCATCTGCAACTCCTTCTATTGCTTCCCTCTTGCCTAGGGATTTTTGCTTCCTATTGTAGCATTTGCCTACTAAGAAAGCCTTTTTTCTAGCTGCCACATTCATCCAACAAGTGCTTGATACACCAACAAACAATCATTGTAGAACTAGCACTGTTTAGGGTATATAACCTCCAAGTCTGCCCCTCCTCGTTTGGCTACTACAGGCTACAAGATCTATCATCCAATATGGTCAACACTTTACCCAACACAAGGTAACAACAAAGAAATGGCATACCTTTAAACTATAGTTCATGGACTGAAGTATGGTCATTGGTTAGGGAATCTCTTTAGCCCACATTAGTTCACCATCTGTGACCAAAACTACCATAAAACATTGTGTCCTTCTCCCCTCTCCAAGTTTGGTAACTCATTGCCTAAATGACTTCCTGCACCCTTTTTTAGGCTTGTTTAGCCCTCCAAACAACCACTACAGGATTGTGGCCTAGTCACTATAGGTTTGTTGCCCTCTTGGCTTGTTCAAGGAATAATTATCATGCCAAAATGAGCCGAGAACAACTCCCCACTACTACGACTCCCTTCTTTCATCCTCCTTTTCTCATGCGTTGCATTCCTAGGGAGAAATTAGCCTTATATTAGGCCTTTTATCCCTCTCCAACTCATTCGGTCCTCCCTACTTCAGATAACGTTTGTGTCTCCCTTGTAATAGTCTTATCAAGCCTTCAACCTCCTACAATGAGACAATTTCCTACGACCTTCATAATAGAGATAACCTACCCCAAAAATCCATCAAACACTCCTCTCCTATATGGCCCTGCTACTAGGTTGACTCGACACCCAAATAGTAATGCAAAATATCCAAGGCTAACCTACTCCTCCTTCATTTGGCTACTTCTAACCTACGGCTTAAACAAATATACAAAAGAAATCAATTTTCTCACTCGTGTTGCTCCATAGATCTGTCCTAATGCTCCTTCCACACCTCTTATTTATAATTTAAGGTGTGGCACCAACATAATGTCCAATAGGGCTTGTATAGTTTTCATAAGGCCTCCAATCACTAGGCCAACCTTACCCAAGCCCACACACAAACTTCAAAATTTCATATCTCAATTTATAAAACTCATAATCGGATGATTTTCAATGTGTCATATTCGTCTCAACATGCACTATCATCCTCATCCATCACGTGTCAAAATCTCGTCACAAATCCACACCCACATGCTTGGGTGCAAATCCCATAGGCATGGGTTTCACACCCACAATTTTTTTGTGGTGCGCTAACCTCAAAGCACCAAACCCTAAGTATTGGAGTACCTCCCAATCTACCAAAAATCAACAATTGTTCCACAAATGAGCAGATTGCAAAAATCTTCACCAAAGTGCTTGGAAGAGAAAATTTTTAAAGATTTAGAATGATGCTTGGACTTACCAACACCCCTTCAAATTAGGGTGGGGATGTTGACAACTAATCCTTCGGGATTGGGAAAATATTGTAAATATGAAAATAAGAATATGAAGAGATATTGTAATATGAATTCCAATGGTATCCCTCTTTAATGTATATATTAATGATACTTCTTAATAGAAATTCATTATTCTTGGAGTTACCAAACTTGGCCTCACAAAAATGAACACAAGATGTATCATAGGGAAATTTATATGAGAGAAAAACTAGCTATAAGGCGAGGCCTATGCTTTGCTCTCTTTTCTTTGGTCATGAAAATGAAAAGTCAAATAAAATGAGCACTTGCAATGAATTTTTCTTTGATATTGTGGCTTTAATGGTTGCTGCAAAATATTCCTCCTCGTTTGTTATGCTCTCAAATCCCACATTTAAATTATTTTCTTCATTGTGGATAAAGTACAATACTAAAATAATGGACCCCCTCTTCTTATATCAACCTGTTTTCATTGTTACAACACCCTCCAAAATTTCACTACATTCAAATTTTAGAGCCTACTTTATCGTCGTGTCAAGTGTCGCTCTAGTCATCAAGTGTCATTTCATGTCATCCTATATGTTTCAAGTGTTCTTGAGTGCTCTCAAGTGTTGTTGCATTGATTAGAACATCTTTAGTTCACTTCATAGTCATAACACCTTTGTTGTTGTAAAATGACACTTTTTGATCACAGTCGCACATAATTCACCCGTTGTGCTTGGGGAATGTTTGTAAAGTGACATTTTAATGTTTAATTACTATCCTTTGAGATTGTCTATTTTTTCTTGATGAGTTGGTATGTGTCACTCTTAATTTTATGGCTAAACTCATTGTGTTCGCGCCTTTTCCTATATTCTAGACTTAGAAAAATTTTGCTTTCAAAGCAAACCCATTAAAGCAAAGAGCGCACGAGCGCACTCTAAAGTCTTTATCATGAATCCTTCATTATTTTGAAGTGTGTCATGTGCCCTCGAATGGTGTAAAGTGAACTCCTTAAACCCTTTCCCCTTCCTTACTCCAAATTGTGCCCTTCGATAAACCAATTATTCCTTTGATCATGCGTCTTCAACCAGAAGGAATGCACCCTCATTGAGTGCATGATTGCACCCTGGAGACCTTAAGCTCCACCCTTCAGCCTTCCATAATGCACCATGTTCCCTATTGATCCTTTGAGTGCATGAGTGCACTTCGAAGGCATGAATATTCATCCTTTAGCCTTCAGACTTTCACCATGCACCCTCTTGGGCCTCTTGAGCACATAAGCACACCTCAAAGGCCCAAATCCTCATCCATCAGACTTCAGGAGTCCACCCTACACCCTTCTTCTCTCCCTTGAGTGAACAATGCACTTGAGAAGACCAATTCATTCTTCTTCATCCTTTAAACTTGTGCCATGCACCCTACCTTGAATGTCTCTTTCTTTTGAGCACATCCCAAAGCCCTGAAGCCTACTTCCTTTAGCCCTTTAGCCTTTCGAAGTGTGCCCTTGTCCCCATAAGCTCTCCTTATTCCTTTTAGGCTCACTGACAAGGAATGGACATAAAATCAACATAAAACATGTTAGAATAAGAGATTTTCAGGTTGATGGTTGCTTGTCATGAGTGATTGCAAATACAGGTATTCCAGGAATAAGATGGAAATCCACATGAGGAAGATCAAGAAAATAAGCAAAACAAAGGAAGCATTGAAGAACAAATAACACAATCAAATATTGATGATAAAATCACCCCAAATACTCCATTAGATCAAATACCCTTTGGAGGGTGAAGATATCAATGATCAAAAGATGCATGAAGAATGAAGACACGAGTGGCAGCTGTGTCACCAACGAAGAAAGTCCATGTCAACAGTCACTATTAGTCCCAGTCATCAAGGATAGTGACATTTCATGTCCTCATCATATGATGATGTGGAAGTTATGTTAGGCCCCTATACTACTAGATTAACCCCTTATTGTTATTAGTACAACCCACTTATTATATTGATGTACCCACATAGTGCCCATATTGTTACTATTGTACCCCATATAAGACCACTAATGTTACTATTGTGGCTTCATATTATTATTGTTAGGTCGGCTGGGGTATATTGTGACTCCTTAGACTCCTATATATAGAAAGGAGGTTTTGTCATTTGAATCATCCAAGAATTGTTCATTTATGTAATGTAAAGGAGGATGCCCCCTCGAAGAGGCTGAATTTTAAGGCGTCGATCTATCTTTTCTATCTTTTTCTTGAGTTGGTTTCATAACATGTTTGACTTCAGCTCATCTATTCACACTTGTTAGATTGTACTGGGTACCTTGATGCTCATTATCATTATCGGTGAGTAGTCTCGCGTTTGTTAATGGTATACATCAATGAACAATAATCAAACGATTTCTCACATGGTCGACTTCAGATCGTTTATTCCCATGGTGTAGAAATGTACCACGATGGTCAGTGAAGACCTCAGGTTGCATCAGCATTCATTGGCTCACTTGACAGTTGCTCCTATTGCTGCTAGTTGATACCACTCCACCATATATGTTGCGGTCATTCATGGCGACATTCTATATGCTAGCACCTAAGTTTATAGTGCAGTACCATCGTACTCCATCATGCTCATTTGGTACTTTTTGGATCAGTCTTTTATATCAGTGATCTAATTCATCCTTCAGCATCATTGACATTCTTATATGTGATATTCAAACATGTACTTGTTCGATCATGATCAGATGATCCATTATGTATTTTCTAGTCTTTTATACCTGTATACTTAGTTGATCCTCCTGTATGTGATATGCGAACATGCTGCAATTTCTCTGAGCATGGGTATGCCTACCTCAGATAGTTCTAATATCCTTTTGTGGCTTGGCAGGCTAAACTCTAGTGAAGTCCTTCTCAGCTTTTGATAGATTTCCTTTCCATGGACTTGTTTAATACATTTCAGCCATCATGTACCCCTACTGACCTCATATATTAGGGGGCATCTGTTATAGCTCCAAATCTCACTCTTGATGTTTGTGATGTTGTACTCATGGCCTAGGGCAACCACTCCTTCTAGACCTTGTCCAAAAAATTTAAAAAACATTGTTTTAACCCCTATATGTGACATCGCCCTGAGCTAAATGAATGTGTATGCGTGTTTGTGTATACCCGACCCGCGTATATGTCTTAAAACACTTAAAAAAAATAAATCTCCTTAATTTCGGGTGGAGATCGCAAGTTTCACCTGTTGATTACCTATTAGTTCCCGTGGCCCAACTATTCCCAACAAATTCCCAACTAAAAAACTACTTTGGGAGAAGTATAAAAGGCTTCAATGAGAAGGCCTAAAGGAAGAGAGAATAGAGAGAGAGATCAGTCTGCTGAGATTATCCCCGACCAGGTCTGAAGATCCTTGTGCTTCCAGAACTTCCCCCCATTACAAGAAACCCTTATTTCCTTGTGTTATGATGTCTTTTTACTACTTGAGATATCTTAGAGTGAGTCATGGAAGGAGTTTGTTCAAGGCTTGAGACTGGACGAATCTAGAGGATGGTTCTGCTTGGAGCCTATGAAAGGAAGACTCTAGTGAAATCATTCCTTTCTGTACTTTAGTTATCTATAATAAAAGAAACACTCGACTTGTTCCTGATATAAATCTTCTTCATGTTTATGATATCAATGTTATGATTCATGTATGAATGGTTGTTTTAATTGTATAACTAACTGCCTTTTAATATGCTATGAAGATGATTTCTTTATGATGTTTAATCCATATACTATTGTTCTCTCTTGAATTGATTATTTTGCAGGTTGAAGAACTAAAAGAGACTCCAAGAGGGTTTGACCCTGGCTAGATCTTCCCAAATGAAGGACCCCCAGGTGCACATATCATCTTAGAGTTTGTTTATATTAGCATCATGGTTGTGTGGAATGTGTGTTTTTATTTATAGATAACCTCTGATCTGCTAGGGTATCAACCCAAGACCCTAGGGGAATTTATCCCTTAACAACAATCACGGCTTAGTGCCTTGGTCCTATTAGTGTCAGTCTTTCCATCCTTCCTCCAGTGATCAAATGTGCTCTTACAAAGTGATTTTGAAGTGTCAAGGTCAAATTTTGTCATTTCAGCGAGTCTTCAAGCAAAATTTGGTCACTAGGCATTAGGTCTAGGGTTTGCTCTCACTCTTTTCAAAGTTACCCAAATGCCAATCTATGTCACTATTCAGCTGAGTCTATCATCATTCATAGGGTTTTTATTATCATGTCAGTGTCTAATGAGTCATTTTACATCTTGTTCATGCCTCAGTTGTGCCTTGGCAAGTTCATTTCCCTCTCCTAGGGTTTTGAAGCCAATTTCTCTTGGCGGTCAAATCAATGAAAACTTGTTCCTGATGTTTTATACACCTTTCCCTATCCTTAATGTACCTTATTAAGCACTTCCAACACTCAGATCCCCAAAATCCTCATTTTGCACAAACCCTAGTTTCTTGCTACAACTTGGCAATTTTCTAGGTTGGGCCTGTGTTTTGCCCTTTTGGACCCCTTCCCCTCAATCAACCTCTGAGATTCCACTTTCCCCTACTTCCTAACACCCCTCCTTACTCCCAAAAATTTCCCCAAAAATTTAGAAGCCCCCTATCCCCTTCATTTCACTCCATTTCGACAAAATTCCTTGTTTCACACATCGGGACAAGTTTCACTCAAATGATGTTTCAAAGCAATAAAAGATGAATTTTGGGAAACTGAGAGAGGTTTTTGTTCACAACATGCCAAAGAAGAAAAAACTCTTTCAATTTTTGTACAGGTGTCATGGTTTGAAAGAAATGTCAAAAATACCGACGAGAACGAAGGTGCTCCAAGGACGGTTAGCCAAAACACAAAAACGAAAGAAAACGCCCGATCCACTCCAAATTTTGCCCAAAGCCTCTTTGGCTGAGCATGGTACTTGATTGGGGACTCCCAGCCCAAAATTCAAGAAATTTGGAGAAAATTTTGTCATTTGTGAATTTTTTGTGCAATTTATAGGTTTTTCCCGTGCCATGGTCGCGTTCCAAGCGCGACTATTTTGGAGGACATGCTCGGAATTTTGAAAACTTGGCATTTTTGGAAAGGGCATGCAAAGAGAAAAATTACCAATACTCGGGAGAAGCCTAATTTTGAGATTTGAGCCTCCAAAAGCTCAAAATACATCAAAAAAATGACTTTCTGCCCACTTTTTGAGTTGCAGAAAGTGACCTTGGGAGAAATGGTTTTTGAGGGGGAAAAACAACTCCAAATGCGGAAATTCCACTTGGGATGGAAAGTAGACAGACCAAGCTTTCCAATGAGCCATCTTGCACCTGATTTGGACCAGTGGAACCCACTCAAAAGTTGCTACAAAGGGGCGCGGCAGTGAGAACCAGAGGGCGCGGCAATGAGAGCTAACTTTGCCAAAATCGACCTTTTTTGTCAAAAAACACTGTTTTGACTATAGCTGACCATTTTTACTTGTAGATGATGGATAAATGTAATATTTTCATGGCACTTTGATAGATTTTACCTCTCTTTACTCTTCTAGAAGCTTCCTTGATGTAAAAAATGAATAATTAATGCATGAATCAGTTAGCTAAGTAATAGAGGCAAGTTGTTGAGCTGCCTATTATCTAGTGCTTAGTTTGGAATTAGTTCAAAATGCTCCTAGAAGGATGAGCTCGACCCCTAGAGGCAAGGGAAGAGGTTAGCTTGCCTATATTATGTGTTTTCTTAGTCATTTTGAGAGGTTGGAAGGTTGGACTATTGTGGGAGAAAGCTTTATTGTATATTGTACATCTATCTCTGCAATTTAAAGAAGAAGAAGGCCAGGGTTTTGCAGACCTCCTTGTGGATTCTTGTGGATTTTTGTGTTGATGGTGTGTTATCTACATGTTCTTGTAAGTTTTTTTTATGTATTCTACATCTCTCTTTGCTTCTATTTGGACAGATGAAGTGGTAAAGTTTGAATACATGCTTTGACATGCTCAGCTTTTTAGTTTGTTCAAAATTTATGTTTTCTGCTATCTAGAGAGGATTCAAATGGTTGTTTGCCCTCTTTAGCTCCTTCTCTATCATCCCTGATCATCCATCTCAGATTAAGGCATCAGCGCTCACTCCTACCTTGCCCCAAAGATCCCCCTGCAAAAACTGTGCTCAATCCCCGCACCCTGAATTTCACTCCCTCCAATTGCCACCAAAAAACCAAAAATCTTTAAATCAACCCCCCTTTATCAATTTACTAGCCTAAAATCGTTATTCCTAATTGGTCAGCTTATCATATTGAAAGATCTAATGAATCTGACCCGAGAGAGCCTTCTCATACCTCGTAGGGCTAGCTACGAGGTGAAATGGTTTGATGTAGCCTTGAGAGTTTGTCTATCTCAGCCTAGGTGAATTCCAAGTGCTAACAGGATCTACCGCCCGGGATCCAACAGCTCACGTTTGTCCTCTCTCGTTTTCTCCCGATACCCTCTGCAAAACGTTTCTCGCCATCGATTAAAGCGATTCAATGGTTTATCTTTCTCCTCATGTCTCTGCCATACTATCCATGTTCATAGCCTGTCCCATGCGCTCGAGGGAAGAAGAAGGACAGCGTTCCGCTCTCGGCGTAATAAATCTTCAACCACCGCATTCAAAAAATAGCATGGCAAAGGAAGGAAAGTGCAAAGCCGAGCAGGTAAATGCCTTCAATAGTTATGGGATGTCATCCCATACGACACTCCAGTTACCTGAGAGGACTGTAGTGCATCTGAGAGTGTCAAATCCATTTGTAGACACAGTCAGATTGTAGCAGAGAATCCATCAGAGAGTTAAAGTGGTTGGTGGTCCATTATGACCCGTCCACGCATAAAACAACATAATATCTTTGTAATAAAACTCTATATATACCCAGAAAATAGATGTAATCGAGGAGATGAGTTGATGGTTTTAGTTTTGATGTAAGGTTCAACTTTTGGAGACTGTAACTACTGTGATACTTGTAGCGTTTGGTCTTCATTTTCAGCTAATGCAAGCTTCTTTTGTTGTTAATTACTCACTTTCCACTTCTTTTTTGTTCTAGGTTGTGCCTGTTATGCATTTATTCATGTGCTCTTGATATTTAGCATTAGAGGGGCTATCATCCCACCTCTGTGTTAGAATCTTGTATGTATTATTGAATGTGTTATGCAGGTTTCTTTTTATTTAATGCCAGAGAGCTGTCATCCTGTCTGTGTATTAAGAAATAGATTTTCATATCTCTTTACTGGTTGCAGCTAGCCATCACATGGTCTTGTGCATCTATTGGTGTCGTCAATATTCTCCATGTTCACCCATTCCTTAAACTGTGAGTAATTGGTGGTCTAAAGCCTTGTAGTTTGGGGGTGTTCACCCATGTCTAGAGTTAAGCATAGTAGAAGTGGTTATCTGGTTTGACTATGCATCATTCCTTCCATTCATCCATTTCCAACATTTTGTTGAGTTTGTAATGTTCCCTAGCATCTCCGAGATACAACCTAGGAGAGTTTCTTGGGGTGATAACATTAATTGGCACCGTTGTCGGGGAGAGGAGATTGAAGCTCAGCTTCCTTGGGACATGACACAGTTCCAGATTTTGATGATAGACAGAGTTTGGGCACATTTCTGGTTGTAATCATCTATCTGGTGACTCCACTGGAGGAAGGCCAACCTTTGGCGACTCCACATTATAGTCTTGGCTCAGTTTGTGAGACACACCCAAAGAAATCCTCAGAAATCACCAGCTGACTAGTGCCTGATCCTTAGAAGATCGTTAAGCAGAAGAAAGCTTTGTAGAAAGGAGCATCAGGATTAGTTAAGCCCTAAAAGTCACATGTATCTCTGCAAGAGGAGGCCTATAGTTGAGAATACGCAGTCTGAAGATCTAGAGCCTAATATTGTTAGTGAAGAATCACCTGCAGAGATCCACAAAGCTCCTTGTCCATTCATTTCCCCTTTGGATCTTAGTTCAATGAGAGTATATAGAGAGGGGATAAAGTATAAACTATCTCTACCTGACAAAGTCAAATGCTCTAAACTTTTTGAGGTAGAGGATCAAATCAACCCCATTTTGCAGATTTTTTATGAACCCGCTGACAGGCAGGTTCATCAGGAGAAGGGGAAACAATTTTGATGGCCCAATAAATGGGCAATTTTTGAAGATTTAGGTCGTTGAGGTTTTAAAGCCTCAATATGTGTTCTTTTTAATATAGACTTAATTAGACTCCATGCCCAATGGAATACTAGGCAAATGTTTTTAAGCTTAATTTTGTATGAAGGCATTGGTTTGCAATTCTTGAGACCTCACAGGGAGGATCTCATCCCCAGAAGGAGCCAACGTTAGCTCTGCTACATACTTCAGCGTTTGGAGGACCAAATATCATCTCAGCCATGTGTTTATGTAAAAAAGGCAGATCACAATAGTCTTTTGCTCCTTCTCCCTCATTTTCCTTATACTCCATAGCCCCGTTATCTTTGTTTTTCCTCCTTAAACCTCTCCATTCCCTGAATAATCCCTCCAAAATCCAACAAAGCCCCTTTTCATCCCTAGCCCTTAAGCACGAAGCGCAAGCCTTCCATAAGACCCAACCATATGACTTGGCGCTTTAATTCCTCGTCGCAATCGGCAAGTCGCATATGTGTGTATAAGCCTACCCCATGACTTCCGCCGATGCGATAAAGTCTTAAGTGTGGCTAATTCCTTTTCGGGTCTGTGGTCTCATCAATATCGGCAAAATGCTATAAGGCAACACCCCTTGACTTCCACTAATGCGGTATTAGGTGCCGGACCCAATATGACTCACTGTTCCCGTATATAAAATTTCAAGTCCGGTTTGCACCTTCAATAGTGTATTTGCCATATTGTGTAGTTTTCCCTGCAAACCAATCTCCGCTGTCTATTTGTGTAAGCCAACAGTGATCATTCCTTCCGCTCTCGCAAGCCGCCCGCATGATAACTCGCGATAAATCGATTTCCCCCGATGTTCTGTCCGCCACGCATCATCACCGGAATGGAATCGTTGGCCTCTGTACAAATACCGCCTGACCTCCGAAGGCGGTGCGATACGTACTACTTACCGCCTGTCTTGCCTGTTCCCCACTCGCTATCACTCGTGCACCTTATCTGCCCTATAGCCATTGGATCTACCCGCTCGGGATCCAACGGCTCACGTTTGTCCGCTCTCGTTTTCTCCCGATACCCTCTGCAAAATGTTTCCCGCCGTCGATCCACACGATTCAACGGTTGATCTTTCTCCTCATGCCTCTGCCATACTGTCCGTGTTCATAGCCTGTCCCGTGCGCCTGAAGGAAGAAGAAGGACAACGTTCCGCTCTCGGCGTAATAAATCTTCAACCACCGCATTCAACAAATAGCATGGCCGAGGAAGGAAAGTGCAAAGCTGAGCAGGTAAATGCATTCAATAGTTATGGGATGTCATCCCATACGACACTCTAGTTACCTGAGAGGACTGCAGCGCATCTGAGAGCGTCAAATCCATTTGCAGACATAGTCAGATTGTAGCAGAGACTCCATCAGAGAGTTAAAGCGGTTGGTGGTCCATTATGACCCCTCCACGCATAGAACAATAGAATATCTTTGTAATAAAACTCTATATATACAGAGAAAACAGATGTAATCAAGGAGATGGGTTGATGGTTTTGGTTTTGATGTAAGGTTCAACTTCTGGAGACTGTAACTACTGTAATACTTGCAGTGTCTGGTCTTCATTTTCAGCTAATACAAGCTTCTTTTGTTGTTAATTGCTCACTTTCCACTTCTTCTTTGTTCTAGGTTGTGCCCGTTATGCATTTATTCATGTGCTCTTGATATTTAGCATTAGAGGGGCTGTCATCCCACCTCTGTGTTTTAGAATCTTGTATGTATTATTGAATGTGTTATGCAGGTTTCTTTTTATTTAATGCCAGAGAGCTATCATCATGTCTGTGTATTAAGAAATAGATTTGCTAACCTCTTTACTAGTTGCAGCCAGCCATCACATGGTCTTGTGCATCTGTTGGTGTGGTCAGTATTCTCCATGTTCACCCATTCCTTAAACTGTGAGTAATTTGTGGTCTAAAGCCTTGTAGTTTGGGGGTGTTCACCCATGTCTGGAGTTAAGCATAGTAGAAGTGGTTATTTGGCTTGAATATGCATCATTCCTTCCATTCATCCATTCCCAACATTTTGTTGAGTTAGTAATGTTCCTGAGCATCTCCGAGATACAACCTAGGAGATTTTATTGGGGTGATAATAGGTTCCACAAGATAAGGGATTGGATATTTCTAAGATCCCTTATTCATCCTTGGGTGAATTCAGAGAGGCAAGTGGCATAGGAGAAAGTTCTAGAAGATTTCATGAACAACCAACTGACAAATGTCCCAGACATTTGTCCATCCTCACCCATCGCACCCTATAGAAGGCCTAAATAGTATGCATCACACCCTGACAGTGTACCACTCAGTATGCATTGCACTTTGCTAGTGGAGCAGTCAATATGGTTCAATTTAGGCAGTTTCTAGATGGTTTCTCAGATGGAACTTTTGGGGAATGATGTATTTAGATGACTATGTTACTTTAGGGTATGAAACAACTCTTTTAGGGGTTGATGAGCCCTAATACATCGACATATAATTTTTGGGTTGATGTGCCCAAATATGTCTATAAAAATTGCCCCCTAAAGTATGAAGTCGTAAATAATGATGTCAGGTGAAATGCTTTATCATGAGGATCTGGAGTTTCGAACTGGAAGGTGACTTGCATAAGTTACAATAAAATACATCATCATAATATAATTTTCATGATCTAGCTGAGGGAGGCATTCCCATGCTCAGCTTTATAAATTCATGTCATGTACATAGATCAGATAGTTGTCTGCAGATACAAACTGGTGAATCTTCATATGTAGAGTCATTATCCATGGTTAGGATGACCATCTATGTAGAGCCTTTGTACATTTGATGTTTTTATATTGCTGAATATATCGTAGCCCGAATGGATGAAACTAGATCCAGGATCTTCAAACTCGTCCAATCTTCACTTGATGTACAAGTCAATCCATGTGAAGAGATGTTCTGAAGTCGAACATGGAAAGACATCGCCCGATTACTAGCCAATGATGTGAGCTGTTAATAGACACGAGAAGAATCACTGATAATGATAATGACCCTCAAGGTACTACAACACAATTCACGTGGTGTGAATACATGATCCGATGTTGAACACCACGCAAAATATTTCGGTCGAAGGCCATTGATGTCAACCTATCACCGAAAGTGAGAAACTTGCCATTGATGTATGCAAGCTTCAAAGCACTGAAAGGGTTATTTCTAAGTCAACTTCTTGGATAATGAGCTGATCTTGACAAGAAGTGACTCATCATAGGAGGGCCTTGATGTATCCCACATCTACGACACGAAACGAAGAAAATGATTTCTGGAGGTGAAAAATGAACTGACGACACAAGGTTCAGGAATGGCGATCATGAAAAAATGAAGGTTGGAGGTATTGCAGTGGATGAGACATTAACTGGATGGTGATTTCTCAACTGAATGACCTCTCTTGAACATGTCGGTGACATTGAGATGAATTGGTAGCGTTAACTCCAAAAGATGGATGGTATGAAAGACCAATGGTGAGATGAATAGTGAACGGAATAACCCAACCCAACTCAATAATGGAGATGAAGTGAAAGTGTCATGTTCAAGAGTGACTTGCTACCATAAATTCTTCAAGTTTTTTCCCTTTTTCCCCAGTCATTTCTGACCAATACCTCTTTATTTTTGTCAAGCTTGAGGAGGATAACATATTCTTGTTCTATAATTCGCCCTTCAGGCAAACCTGTCACTATTTAATGTTTTAACGAGTCTAGCGACAGTGAAACTTGGTCTCGTCTAGATGGACAAGTTTGTCACTATTGTTTTAACGAGTTTAACGACAAGGATAACTCAGTCCTTTTCATGTTTAGAGAGTTTGAAAAGGGACGAAAAGAAAACTCCATAAGTTTTTTTCGTAAAGTAGTCCCTCAGGTCCGAAAAAAGGATAAAATAATAAAGGAGGGATAACATTTCCAATACTTTAACGAGCTGGAAAAGACAAGCACTTGACAATATTTTCATATTTAACAAGTCTAAAAAGGCTTTAAAGAGGACTCTATTTTGAGGAACGAGTGGTGTCTATGGTAGCAACTGGTTCCGATGACATTGGAACTTCTCAAAACATGTTGATTTATGTGAAGAGACTAGCTAATAAGACCACTCATTGCAACTGTTCCTCAAAAAGGGTAAAACAACCAAGTGAAAGCGTATGGTTGGCTGAAGAGATGGTGGTGATGAGATGAAAACAACCAAGGCTCAAAGGGCTGACAGAATGACAACCACAAGGGTTTAAAAATTGAGAATGGGTTCATTTTTATACAAGCTTGAACCACGGGGAACTATGCTTGTATTTGGTTTCATGTTTACACAAGCTTGAAATGAACAAACTGTCATTGGATTTGGTTTCATGTTTACACAAGATTGAAATGAAAAAACTATGCTTGGCTTCAGTTTCATTTTTACACAAGCTCGAAACGAAGAAACTATGCTTGAATTGTTTTACATGCCCCTAGCATGATGAAAAGGAGAGTCTCCTGTAACCAAATGGAAATCACTACGGTGAAGCAAGATGGTTATCTAACCCCTGTTTGGCTTCATCCAAATAGACAAAGGTGAATGGTGTGATAGACCAATCACATAACCTAGAGGGAAAATTATCTTTACTACTAGCTGCATGCCCCCCAAGCTTCATTATATTCACCTAAGTAGACTACTCATGGCTATCAGGTGGGTGGAATGAAGGTTATTTTATGAGATCAAGTGAAAGAATCAACTGGGATTTTACGAGATCTAATCAGAGACTCGAATTAGAAATTTTCTCCAGGGGTCCTTGTTTCATTTTTTAATGAGCTTGACACAAGACAAGGAAATATGCTCAGATTCCTTGTTTCATTTTTTAACGAGGTTGACACAAGACAATGAACTATCCTTGAACTCCTTGTTCATAAGGCTACCTGGCTGACTTCAAACTCTATCTATAGTTTATAAAACAAACAGTAACAACAAACAAACATTTTTTCATTCCCCAGTGGAGTCGCCAATTTGTTTATGGGAAAACTAGTATTCCTAAAGAATGATAGCCCTATAGGTTTGGCAGCTACCCTAGAAACAACAATTTAAAGCAATTCAACGACTTCTTCTATGTGTAACAAATAAGAGAAAGATATTGGAACCAACCTGAAACTTCTGCTTAATCCCTTGCTTGATCTCTCTCCCCTTTGACAGAGCCTGCAACTCCTCCCCATACTTAACACGCTTGTAGAGTACCTGCACAAGTACATCAACAAAGAACCGTCAAAGCATCGGGATCTACTACAACATAAACATTACAAAATTGGATATATAATGAACAAATGATAGCATTCGCAAATGATAACATTCACATTTGCACAATCATATGGAGGAAAACTTGAAGAAATTTATTAATAGAAGGGAGAATTACAACCCAGTTGTTTGATCCAGCATCATCCTCCCAGCTTCAATCCTTCTTCACGTCATGAAATAGCAAGAGCACTCCAACAATACAATGCTCTTTCCTCAATTACAAACTATCAGCACTTCCTTGCAATTCACAATATTCCAACCTCAAGATCTCTTAGATGAGGGATCCATTTATAGATGTGTGCAAGGGTGTGAGTCATCCATGGGGTTTGATTAGTGCCATTCCACTTTCTACAATTGGTTCCACAAGAGAAGGGATTGGAGATTTCTTAGACCCCTTATTCATCCTTGGGCGAATTCAGAGAGGCAAGTGGCATAGGAGAAAGTTATGGAAGATTTCATGAACAATCAACTGAAAAATGTCCCGGACATTAGTCCATCCTCACCCATCGCACCCTATAGAAGGCCTAAACAGTATGCATCACACCCTGGCAGTGTACCACTCAGTATGCATCACACTTTGCCAGTGGAGCAATTAGTATGGTTCAATTTAGGCAGTTTCTGGATGGTTTCTCAAATGGAACTTTTGGGGAATGATGTATTTAGATGACTATGTTCCTTTAGGGTACGAAAAAAATCTTTAGGGGTTTGATGAGCCCTAATACATTGACATATAAGTTTGGGGTTGATGTGCCCAAATATGTCTATAACACTTACTGCTTTCAATGTTTCCACAATATGAGAATATTTGTCTAAAAATATTGAAATCAATATCAACTGAGAAGTCAACTCATCCCAACTAGAAGTTTGTCTTTTCATCTCCTCCTTTAAATACCAAGCCTTGAATATAGCTACAAGAGTATGAATAAATTGATGCACCCATATTTCACTAGGTAACTTGCTCTTTCTCCAAGTTGTGACACAGGCCTAAACATGATTTTTAAGACTGTTGTGACCTTGATACAAAGAAAAATAACTTTCTCCCTTCTTCGGTTCAGTAAATATGCATAGAAGAGAAGGCTTGGCTATTTCCCAAGATAAAAATTGGTCATGATAGGCAACCCACCACCGAGTAGGAGTAGCTTGTAATGCAACATCCATTAAAAACATTCTTTGTTACTCTACAATGGTAAGCACAGTATCCCTCATGAAATTATCTGCATGAACAAGATCGTAAAAAATAGGATAGTTTCTTACCTCCATTCTAATCCATCGAACAAATTAGACAATTGCACATCTTCTGGAATATAATTCATGATTTCCTTACTACCATTCGTCTAGTGTGACATCAGATCCTGCTTTTCTATTCTGAATACTTCTCTAGCTAATATATATATTAGCTATAGGGTTGATATAATCTTCCCTTTTTCCAGTATTTAGTTCATAAAGTTGATCAAGGACATTAGAGTCTTTCGCGTCATCAACATGATCTATGTATTTGGGACTTTGATAGTGATCCAAAGACGCTGAATAACTCTTACTCCATCAACTTCAAAAGCAATAGTCCCCCTCTTCAAATCAATAATGGCATAGTTTTCAAAAGCCCAATCAACTCCTAATAAATCAACATATGGATATTTATCTCCAATGATGTCAATACCATTGAAATATGCATAAGTTTTTATACCTTTGACATCCACTTCTACATCTTCCAAGTGACCAATAGGAAATATGTAGTACTAATTCGCCATCCAGAACTAAATTGGAGAGAACATTTAGCCTTTCCAAATTCCTCCCAAGTCTTCTTAGGCATAATATTAACATTAGACCCAAGGTCCAACATAGCATCTTTAATTTGATGACCTACAATTTGAGCATATATTCAAAATTCTCTCTCATTCTCCTCTTATTGTTTCTAAACCTTTGATTGTGGAATTTTGGAAAATTTACAAAAATGGTCGGTCGCTCACACGACTCATCATATCTCAAAATTACCCTCAACTTCTTACATAATTGATGAGAGAGTTGTTCATCATTCAAAATATGAAAGAAAAATTGAAACCAAACTTTAACAAGACATGAATATTCTAAAGAAACTGAGGATTAGTTGGAGGTATTTTTTCAAGGAATAAAGATTTTCCCTGTTATGGTCCTAGAACAGTAGGACTATAAGAGGAAGAAGAAATCTCTCTAAATATATCTGTAACATCCTTATAGTATATATTCTACTGGATAAGATCATATTTATCTCTTGAAGATTCAACTTTCCTAATGATAGGTTATTTAGAAGGGCCCTTATCATCCCCGGTCTAAATGCCACCTTGAGTAATAACATTAATATTTGAATGTTGGACTAATTCTAGTTTCTGCAATTTAGAAATGTTCATATAAGCTACTCTATGTCGATTATGTTCCTCCCATTGAGAAATTAGTTCGAGACAATCCTCTATTTCATAGGTATTGACATGACAGTGTGAATGTCGTAGTATTTTTGGAAATGGAAAATCCCCCACTTACGGAAGAGGGGGTGAATTTTATAGAGGAGGAAAATTTGGTGGAAGAGGTCCACTTAGAGGCTACAATTGTGAATTCATTCAGTCAGAAAGAAAAATGATCCCACAAATCGACTAGTGCATCCAAAGATTTACACTGATTAATAATATGTGTGGGTAATCCATAAGCGTCATAGAAAATTGAATTAGGCACTTTGGAATACTTCTATAATATAAGCAATAATTGAGGTGAATGACCTTAATAATGAAAAATTTCAGAATATTATTTGGAAGGGATACTTTGTTGGTTTGGAAAAGCATGATATTGATTATGTCCTTGAAAAGTAGAAATTGATGATAGTTATGCAACTCCTCCTGAAGGCCATGTCTAAGGAGGAGGGATCCTAAAGGAACATTGAAATGTCCTATACCCCAAAACCTTGGGCCTTGTATAACATGATGTCCCTTAGTGTCGCAACCTATGGACCAAAATTGAGGATAGGAAGGTCTTACAATGTTCACCTCCTTTAGTGTCTCAGTCAGTATATCAATTTTGATTATGTAGATCAATCAAAGCAAGATCATTGGAAACAAATTTAGCTTGAAGTGGCCAGGATATCCTTCCATGGCCTCAATGTTTGTTGCTTGTTCTAAGGCCTCTGCTAAGGAATTAATCTTTTGTTGTGTCAATGGTATTCTTGTTAGTGGAAAAAAAGCCTTAATAAACCACTCTTTACAAATTATCATCTAGATGGATGGGATGAGTCAATTTCCCCACAACATATTTGAACCTCTGAATGCATTCCCATGCAGATTATCCTTCCTTTTTTTTAATATCCCACAACTCAGTCAAATGCTACTACCCAGTTTGAGGTAGTTTTAATCCTTAATAAACTCATCTTTTAGTATACCCATAATAAAAATTTTGATGATTGGTGTAAAATTCATGTACCATTTAATTTCTCTGCCCCTTAATGTAGTTTGAAACTCAACTAACTTGGTTTCATTTGGGGTTCCTCTGGACCTCCAGATGGCCTTACATAAATACTAATGATGCTCAACATTCTCATGCCCTCAGCTCCAAAAGCCAGGATACTAGGTGAAAGAACATGTTACATTGCTAGCCATTGAAATAAAAGTAGGAAAAACTAAAACAAACCCTCTTGGACCAGGTTGAGAAATATACCATAAATTCTATTGACTACTACTAGAATAAATACCAACTATATCCACTTTGTGGAACTTGAAAGTATTAAAAATTTTGGAAAATAATCTTACTAGATTTTGATAAAGCATAAGGGGAAGGGTTGGATTTGAGCCAACCATGTTGCTGCTTTGTGGAACACTGCCTTGAAATAACCTTCAAATTCCAAAATTTATGCCTTTATCTATAGGGGTATTGGGGTTAGTTACTAGATCTTAGAACCTAGTATATGAGATTGAATCTTCTTCCTTTCCTCTGCTATAACTCTCATCTCCTCTCACTCATGTCTTCTACAACTCCAGGTTAGCCAACACTTATCCTAACGGCTTCAACTCTCTTCATCTCCTTTGAATATCTCTCATCTTTCACTCCCTCCATTCCACAAATATATGTGCCCTTCTCACTACACTAAAATCTCTTACATTCCACCTTCTTCCTCTTCCATTGCACCTCTTTCTTATATTTCACAACAATTCATCGCCTCTCCCAAGATCCTCCCCCCAATGCGAGGGTTTCAAGCTACCATATTAGCTCAAGGGAAAGGTAACAATATTTCTTCCACCAACAAGATATTGATCTACAAATGGATTTTTTTCAAAAAACTTCCTCTAAACTTGCTTCTGCTTTTGAAAAGGATTGATTATTTTCTGCAACAAACTTAATAATGTACCCCTCCAAGGTAGCTTGCACCCAAAAATCAATAGCTTTGGTAACCTTGTGGTTTAATCGATGTAATGCAGCTAGGTTTGTTGTAGTCTAGTTCTCGTAAATTTGACCAACACTCCAATCTCTTAATGAATCTCGCAACCTTTTCAATCACTGATACAACTTCTCTGGGAACTCAACCCATGATATATTGTACTAATCACTGGCAAGCTCAAAGAAAAATATCCCTTCATAAAGTTAGTAAAGGTTATTTGGTCATAATCATGCTTGTTGAAGAATGAAAATATCACACTTTTCCTCTGACCATGCCTTAATACTACTCTTCAGGATTCTACTCACCATTATCAGACAACCCCACTTTAAATTCTAGGGTCCCGACAATAAAACCATTTGTTGGTGAAAAATTATTGCAGATACTAGGGTTCTACTTCAGGGGCCAACAAAAGGGTCTCATTATAGTCTAGCTCACACTAACATATTCAATCTTCTACAAGGGAAGAAGGTCTCACCCAAATAACTGACAAGACTTAAATGGATTGGTGGGGTTTTAAAAGGTGAACAAACACATTTAACATTTATATAATACAACAACCATTGCAGAGAAAATCAAAGAGTTATTACACATGAGCTTAACTAGGAATTTTAAAATTTTCAATAAGATAAATAATCATACACATTTATGCATCACAAATAGTACACAATAGATCTCCCTACAATTACTCTCATTTTATTAATATTAATTCAAACATATTTACAATTGTTGATCCATAAGGTTACGATGGTGTCTTTGATACATTAATCCTCCAAGAGCTCAAATACAATTACATGAATACAATATCAAAACATGAGTATGAATTCCAGCATCATGTTGACCCTTTTCTTCATTTCCTGTCACTCGATAACTCGCCTTACATCTTCTTTAATATCCTAAGCCTGTTTCAAGCTATCAACCGATCCACTCCCTTGATGTCATCAAACTTAACTCCCATGTCTTGAGATGACCAATTGTAACTTTTATTAGACAAAATCAATTCTAAGTCGCCCTCGCTTGATGGTGTCAACCCTCTTTTCACACTTGATCATTTCCAATGCCTTGGTTTAATTAAATTTTTTTAAATGTATTTTTATTATTTCTATCATTGGTTTCTAATTAATTTAACCATCCTTTTTATGGCTCTTATTTTCTTCTTTTTGTAACCATTTTTGCTCAAAATTGACCCAAAAAATGAAGGATCCAACAGATAAATAAAGCGTCATATGGTGTGAATATTTTATAACTATGGAGCAATGAAAGGTGTAGTAGGATTTGACTCAAGATAGTCTAGAGAGGGGCCCCTAATGGTAATATAGCACAAAGTCTTTGGGCCCAGACTTGGGTTATTTTGGAGTGGGCCCAGGTCTAAATCAAATATATTTATATAATATGGTAAGTAGAAGCAAGTCCTCTGAATATAAAATAATTGCATAAAATTTGTATAGGCATGAAACTTTAGAAAAATAATAAAAAAATATTTATAACGAGAAATGAATGAAATTCATAGTGTGCGAGAGTAGAGGGAAGTATTTATTTGATGGTTGGATCACAAGCATGGGCCTAGGTCTAGACTAAACCAAGGGGCCAAGGTGGTTGGCAAGGACTTTTGTTTTGCAGGCCCAAACTCCATACTTCATGTTATAATGGGATTTCATTCAGATACATGTTCTTTGGTCAGTCCAGTGGGCCTCATGAAAATTTATGATGTGGTGGATGCCATGTGGGCATAAAGTAGTACATGCCAATGATGCAAGTGACATGGAACACCCAAAGGTAAGGTGGTGTTGCCACATGGGCACCATGTGGGGGCTACATGGGTGTCATGTGGAAGTACCTTGCTAACATGGCAAGGGTTTATTGACAAAATTTTAAATCGTAATAACTTTTGATTCATAAATCAAATTTCATTAAAGTTTATATTGCTAGAATGTTCTCCTTGAGTTGAACGTAATGTCACAGTCCAAAGTTAATTCCACTAGCTTTGGAAAGGGAGAAATTTTGTAGTGCCATTTCCATAACAAGAGCTTAAAAGTTGGGATAGAGAAAAGTAGCACCTTTCATCCAACCTGGTTTATTTAAGGAGGCAGGAGGTAGTGTTACATTGAGTATCAAAGGTTTCAAAAGCATAAGATGAACTAGACAACTCAAAAGAGCAAGAGTCCAAAGGTGGACTAGGGAGAGGAACCCTGAATCATTGAGTAGGTGTAAGCCATGGGGACTTCACTAGGGGAGAAATACCATACCACGTGTTTGTCAATTTAATTGTCTTAAATTGATTACATAAATTATCGACTGGAGTTGGTAAACTTGTGAAGTGCAAGTGCACAATATATGCTAGACACCTATCTATTAAGTTGGATTTATTAATTGATTGAGTGAATTGAAATTTGTTTTTAAGTTTTGTATTCTTAATTTAAAAATGAAATTGACATTCCTATCTAGTGAAAATAAAATGATTTGAATCTAAAGCAATATTCCTTTCTTGAAAAATGCAACTATAAAGAACTCACACTTGTAGATGAAAACTAGATTAACTCACACTTGCTGAATGGAAACTATATTAACCCACACTTGCTGAATGAAAACTATATTAGATCACACTTGTTGAATGAAAACTAAACTAACTCACACTTGCTGAATGAAAACTAAAATAACTCATGCTTCAAGATTGAAAGTTCAATAAAGTAACTACAATCAAACCACACTTATTTTTGAAATTAAACTAAGAAAACTTTTGAATAAAAATTCTCTGAACTTAAAGCTAAGAGGAATCTATATACCTAAGTCTATAGAGAGAAACATATTATGATATGAAGTTTAAATGCTTTTTGATGAAATTCCAAAGAAATCACAAGGAAACCACTGGTATTTTAATAAGTCAAATCAACTGCATAAACTGTAAAAGAGGGTTGTAATGTTATCATAAGAAAATCAAAACTATGAATGGCCATGATTGGTATTCGATGATCAAAAGCAGTTAATGAAGAACTTCGCTACCGCTTTTTTGAAATCAAACTAAGAATTATGAAATGAAACATGTATGAAAATACTACAACAAATAATAATAAACAGAGAAATCTATAAGTTAAAAACCTCACTGTTTGCAGGGGCCCTCCACAAACAGGCGATCACAAGATCTAAATGAACAATTAACTGTGCCTCAAGTCTTCAAAGGTGTTTCCATTAAATAAAAACATAGAGTTTTAAAATGATTACAGTCACCAGAAATTCATTCACATCGTCCCCTTTTTTGCCTGCCTTACGGTATTTATAAAAGTGATCTAATAAATATTTGAGGCTTTCATGGCTACTTTTGACTAACGAAGTTCTAATTAACTATTAAACTGAGAAATAGATAATGATTCGCTCACGATTTTCTATTCGGCAAGGAAAATCATGAGGTGGTTTCATCTCAGACTCTCGCTCGCTTGCTCCAGTTATGTGTTGAACATTTCCTTTGACCACACGATTCAGGCTTTCTTCTAATGATTTGGTGTAGGTGAGTAGGAGGAGATCATTAAGGGGATCAACCTCTTTCTTCCCATATCACTCTTTCATTGAATAGTGCCTTAGACCCTATTCATCAATGGAGTTGACTGCAGAAATGAATGTTAGCTACAGAATTGTACGAATCCAGTAGCCAATTCAAAATTTAACTTAATTATAAGGAAAAATTAGGAAATATGAAAAATAGGATAATTACTACCTTATCTATGTCAAAAACCTGCAATTTGATGCCTATTAAGTTAAAATAAATGGTAAAGGAGAAGGAAAATGAGAGAAGAAGAGTGTCGAGATGATGCATTCATGAGGCTCTACATTCCCCCACATGGAGGTCATTGCATGTCCTCATGCAAAAATGCAAAAAATAGTGCCCTTGTCAGCGACTGCATTTCCTTTGAAACTTGATATAGAACATCCAAATTTGTCTTTTTCACCTTTTTCCTTGCCATTTCGAGCCTTGGCTTCTTCATCAAAATTTTGTATTTCATATTTATCACTTTTCTTTTAAGGACCTTATTATTTTGTGTCAGCTTCTTATTTTTCTTTTACCACAGACTCAAATGTAATAGAATATTGTCATTTTGGGTCCTTTGGATTTCATTTTTCATCTTCAAGGCTTCATGTTCCCTTTGTATATGTCTGTTTAGCATCTCCAGTTCAAAGATTTTCTATTTTAAACTTTTTATGACTGGAGGTTCTTGTGGGGTACTAGACTTTTCTTCTTTTTCATGCACTGTTGAACCATATGTCTTTTTTGCAGCTTTCTTTTCCAGAGATTTGATATATAATCATATATCTCTTGTTGCACTGGATATATCTCTGACGTTTTTCTGCCTAGGTTTTGAATGCATGAAATGACAGTAGGTGAGGGAGTCCTCTGCTTCTCTGTTTCCTCTAAATCATGTTTCATGTCTTTTAGAGATGGTTCTTTTAGTGTTGGATTAAGCCTAGCACTTCTTCTCACAATTGATGGAGGAGGGATTTTGATTTGAATTCTTTTCTTTCCTGTTTTGACCTTTTCTATCTCCTTGGATGTGTTTTAGTCTTATTTACTAACTTTCTTTCTTCTAACAATTTTCCTTTTGATGCTTCCTAAAATTTCTGCAATAAGGATTTCATCCTCTGATTGTTTTTGGGACTGCTGTTGAGGTAACTTTTGAATAGGGATTTCAGATACTCTTTTTCTCCCTCTTTTTCCTTTACTATTACTTACCTGTTCCTCTTCTTCTTCCTTAAAATGGTTTCTATGTAAGAAGTTTTCCCTGTTATCTCCTATACCACTATGGTGGAATTCAATAAGCATTTTAATGATACCATGATGATACATAGTGGTTTCTATAAATTGAATCATTTATGTACATTTCTTGACATTTTTATTAAGATATTCAACAAAAAGTATGGGAGATTGATCTCATTCCCTTCCAAAAAATGAATCATTAGGCGATTGTGATAAAAGAACATGCGGCCAAACCTTCCTTCACAAGAAATAATATTTGAATAACTAGTGATAGATTTCTCCATTTACTTTTAAGTGTAGTGCTTGGGATTCCTTTCTTGAAAATGGATACATCCATACCTGGATTCTTTAAGGAAATTATTCGCTCTTCATTTTTTATGCATCTATTTTTAAACCATTATTCTCCTCCTCTGGGTAGGATAGTAACTTCGGCAGTAAGGGACTCTGTCACTATGAATTTGATATCTCCAATCTCAACTTCTGCTCCATTAAATTCTCTAGCGAGGAACGATTGAAATGACCGTTATGGAAAATTTAATGAATGCGAGTTGGTGATTTCGGTGATCTCTTCAAGGAATTTGAATTTGAGTTGGGGGTGTTGTGAAATGATTGGAGACAATGGCAGTGTTATGGTGATATGACCAAAATATTCTTCAACCTTAGACAATGATGGTTTTTAACCGGTGGTACAATCATCATAAAATTCATATGCTAAATGTTTTTTTATCCTTATTACTAAATTAAATGTTTGCATACCTTTGAATACGTTTACATTGATATTTCTAACCTTTGTTTTCTCCTTTCTTCATTGTCTTCAGGTGCTTTCAAAAATGAATTCGATCACTGCTTCAATTTCGCAATTGGTGGTTCCTATCGAACATCACCTGCAAAATTCTGTAAAATCTGCAAATTTCTTGCTATTTTGTAGCTATTTTATTTTTGAAAAGAAAAGAGTGGGATATAAAGAAAATGGGTTTAGAACAGGTATGAGGGAAATTTAAGATGTCAAAAATTGATTTTCACCTTAGATTTTCTGTATAAACATGCCAACCATTGTTGGTTTTCAAGTTATATTATATATATATATAATTAATTATATATATATTATTATATATATAATATATTATATATATATATATACATATATATATTATTTCCTAGAAAGAAAAATACTTTTGGAGATCAAGTTGGGGAAGAAGGAAAATTCTTCTTCACCAACTTTAAATTTGTATTCTTGCAAATATTTGGTAGAGTTTTCCTTGGTCAATGGCTTATGATAGATTCTTAGTTGATGACCATTCACAAGAAAAGTGGTCCTTTATTCATCAATAGTTCTGATCCTAACTGCACCATTATCAAAGATTGTTTCAATCTCATAAGGCCCAAGCCAATGAGCTTGGAATTTCCCTTCGAAATCTTTGAACTTTAAATCAAGAAGTAATGCCCAATCTCTTGGTTGGAACTTTCTCTCTTTGATATATCTATCATACCATTTGGGTCTCTATTGTTGAACTAGATTGGTTCCTAGGATTTTATCTTGTCTTATCTCATCAAGTTCATTCAGTTGCTCGATTCTTTGTTTTTGTGCCTATGAAAGTGTTGTGGCCACCAACAACCCCCCTCCTTCTTTAGTATTAGCAATAACATAAAACAAGTGGGGACCCTTAGTAAAAAATTCAATTTTTTTTTTTTTTGGGTATTTTACTCCTTAAAAAAATATTGCATCGCGAGAAGAGACTAGAACATTTCTTTATGAGCACAATAAAAAACTGCAAAAAAGTGACGCGAAATTCATTGCATTGCATACATTAAGAAAATGCCCATAAATGAAGATCTTAAGAAATCTCTGATGGCCAATATGCGACATCGCATGTCGCAACATCGCATAAACAACACAAAATGATTTAACACGATCTGCGATCTTGCGATAAACGCGATGCTACGATGTTGCAATCTATGATCTGCGATCTGCGATCTGTGATATCACAGTCTTGACAAAATGCGATAACGCGATAACATAATGTAAGTTGCAGAAATAGCCCATCGCAAATTTTCCTCGGCTCAACATTCAAGAAAAGTTGTCCGTAAACCAAAAAAATGGATGCGCACCTTAAAGAAAATTAATGAATGTACACCAAAGTGTTAATGAAGGACAATTTTGTGTTTGTCAAGAGAGTCAGTTCACAATGGGTAACATTATTTTATACATTCGTAGAGCTCAGAGCTTTCGCATCAATATTTATTGTCATTACTCTTTTCCTTCGCGTGAACTGCAGGAATGAAAAACAGGAAACATCTAAGGAAAAAAGGGAAAGCATCAACGCTCAGAGATAGAGAAGAGATGCCCTCATAAACGGATACCGCATGCAACGGAATCACAGATTCCAGAGCATTTTTGAACAGAGGCTGACATCAATAGCCGACTCAAAACTCAAGGTCAAAAGCTCACAAAAGCAACATGTTTATAAAAAATCCTGAAGCTTATACCCGGTAAAGGAAAAAGGCGCCAAAGGCGAAAAAACGCACTAGAAAGGCCCGGATCAAAAAACGGAGGCAGTTTTCAATGCGCGATTAGTGCTTACTAAGAAAATTGTTCAGAAAGCAAGGTCCCTAACTTGCTTAGTCATTCGTAAGTCCGGAATCAAGATAGCAAAAGTAGAAGGAAACCAGCCGACTCTTCCCAAGCAAATGTTGAATGCTCGCAACATTAAGGAGCAAAAGCAGAAATAGTTAGGAATTAGATTCGATTTTTTAGAAATAAGTTTGCTTAGAAAAAGAGCAGTCGTTTAAACCGTATCCTAAATTTATGTAATTAAGTTATTTAGTTAACAGTATTTAAACCCTTCTCATGCATTTAGAGAAGGGTCGAGGAATTTGTCAAAAACTTATCCTCAGAACACGCACTTTTGCACCCTCAGAGGAGGTTTTGATGAATGAAAGGATCACGATTTATTGATGTTTGCATTTGATATCTGCTACTGATGTTGCACTTCTGTACTCTTAGTAGATATTAGAACAAGGAGAGATAAATCATTGTTTCTCGAAGCTTATGAGTAGGACCAGTCATAAATGGTACTTTTATCTCTTGACTATTTCTTCTTATATTCTTAAAGCAATATACAGTTTTTAGTTGCTTATATGTTATTACATGAATGTTTGTGTTACCATTTGACACTTTTGTACAGTGGAGCCATTTATTTATGTTTAATGTGTGAATAACTTATTATGCGATATGCTGTTCACAACTGTTTTGCCTAACTTTTTATGCAAAATAGTTCATCTTAATTGATTTCCATTCTTATAATCGCTGAATGATCTTTATTACCAGTTATTATATGAATCTCTTTAGATCGCATAATAGAAGAATTACATCCCGGGTTACCATAGATTAGATGTGTTGTTCTCATTTGATTACAATAGCATAGAGTTAGATTAAAGTAGTTTAGCTAGGAACTTTTAGATCTGCGACATCCGATCCTGCACACACACACACACCCTTAGATTGGGAAACTGGTCCCATTATCCCCATTTGGACCCGCTATACCAAACGGATAAGGAGCTGTCAACCAAGGTCCGGACTGGGCAATTATCCCCCTTGTTGTCGACCCGATTTTCAGGGCTTCAACATATTTGGCGCTAGAAGGAGGGCCTGGACTATGAATGGTGCCTAAATCAAAATCTAAATACCATTCTGAGAGTAAATCGCCCTCATCATCTCCCCTGACTTCCCAAGTATGTTTGAATCCAGAGTCAGAAGTTGCTCGAGTATCAACCATTGCTACACACCCTAATATTTTAGACCAATCTACCATTGAACCTCCTGAAGTTGAATCTCTGATTCACAAACTCCAGGGTTTTTTCGTTTCTCCTCAGAGGTCTGATAAATCTCAAAGCAGTGTGACTTCGCAGTACAATCCTGCTCAACCCCTAACCAGGTTAAAGAGTGAAAAATTTTGGATTCAGCCAACTGAGTTGCCTCTTCCCACTAGGAAAAGAGCGAGGAAATTACTGCAAGATTCTGACAGTGAGACTCTTTCGTCCACGTCATCCATTTCAACTACCCCACCGCGAAGTCAACCACCCACACCTCCATTCCAAACCATCATCCATCCGTCTACTGGAACTCCCACAACACCTCTTCAATCATCTACGATCATAGTATCCTTATCTTCCCAGCCACAGGGATCATCTTCTGCACTTTCCTTTACTAGCAGCTCAACGATGGCCCAGTCTCCATGGAACAACCCTGGAGCAGTTTTAATGCCTGCCCCCTTGAGTCCAATACCCGCACATCCTGAGAAATGGCTGCCCAAATTCAATCCAGAAGCAGGCATGCTAGCAGAAGAACACATAAACAATTTCATGTTTTCTATCAATCTCAATAGAGTTACCAATGAAGACGTTGTTGTTTGGCTTTTTCCCTATACACTGCAAGGGACAGCCGGGTCATGGTACTTTTTGCTACCCTCCGGGTCTATCACAAGTTGGGATATCTTCCAGAATCAATTCCTTACCAAGTTTGGTGATGATAGATCAACGGAAACGTTAATCAATGACTTATCCAATCTTAAAGCCGAAGCTAAAAAGCCTATCAAAGATTTCAATTTACAGTTCAATAAAATTCTCAACAAAATTTCCACTGCTTCCCAACCCAGTGAAGAAGTACGATGTGAATGGTATATTACTGCTTTACCATCAAACACAGCAATCTTCGTGGATAGAGCAAATAAAACAACCTTAGTTGAAAACATGACAAAGACGATAACAGTAGAGAAACGCGTAATAGCCCTGGAAAAGAGATCCGCAATAGAGGAACGCAAATCTAAAAAAGTCACCTTCAAAGAAGACTCCAAAAAGAAACAAGCAAAAGACCCTTTCGATTTGGAAGGATTGCAAGAAAGTTTTGAAGACCATGTCTAATGAGATGGTTGACATAAAAAAACAAGTAGCAGAAGCTTCTTCAAAAAAGCCCTACAGAGCTTTTAAAATAGGTCCTTCGATGGATGCAAAACCACCCAATGCCATTTCAAATGCTGAATCCGAGGAAGAGGAAGAAGAAGAAAGTGCCACTGAAGGGCAGACTGATGACGAAGAAGTTGTGGAATTACAAGGAATGTTGGATTTCATCCTCCCAATAGAAGAAGATCAAGAAGTATTTCCAGATAGCACACAAAGAAAAAATCAGCTTGATCCTCCCCAAACTACCTCTAAGCAGAAGAGTGCAAGCCCTGCAACAAAAGATAAAGTCGCAACAAAGAAAAGGACCACTAAAGCGACCCAATCTAGCCCAGTCCAAGCAGATCAAACAACTCCATCAAAAACATTGATAGTGTCGGATGAAATGGAGTACAATATCATTGATGACATGAAAAATACTAGGGCTAATATTACCCTTTACGAATTGAGCAAATTGAAACATCAAAAGAAGATAATGATGAAAGAAATACATGCCGTGCCTATTTCATCTTTGCCTACTGTTGTACTCTCTCAAGCTTCCCACAACATGGGAGGACCTCCAGCTAGTGCGATCAATAAGATTGATCCAAACAACATCACCTTAATTGGAGGAAGATCAAGATCTCACACTCCCCCATTTCTTCTCATTTATGAAATTTTCAATAAAAATGTGCACAATTGTTTGGTAGATTCTGGTGCTTCATCGAATATTTTACCCAGATCAGTATGTGCCAAGTTAAATGTTCAACCACAAAAATCCTCAGTGCGCATAGTTCAACTGGATCGATCTCAAGTCGAAGTGATTGGTGAACTTAATCAAGTAACCATAAGATTTTCATCCAACCTGAAGATATGTCAAATTATTGACACTCTAGTGGCTAATATCCCAGAATTCTATGGCCTAATTCTTAGCAGAGATTGGTCTGAAAAACTCCATGGATACTTCGCAACCGACTGGTCGCACATGTGGTTACCCTACAACGGTAAACCAAATCAAATAAAGGTTGAACGAGAGTTACACCAGAAGTACATAGTAACAGAATTAGAAGGAGAAAATGAAACAATAGCGTACAACAGCAGTATCATAGGCAATTACTCGGTAGATTCTTTTCTCGGCAATTTCAATGCTCACACATCACCCTACTTGGAAAATTCAGTTTTGTCCCAAGTCGAAAATTTTTCCCAAACTGATAGTTCAAAGTGTGTTAATTTTTTAGATAAACCTGTAAATACATCTTTGTTTTGGAAATTATATTTTGATGGCTCTAAATCTAAGGAAGGAGCAGGAGCAGGATGCATTTTGATTAGTCCAGAAGGAAATAAAACCATGCTTACGTGCAGACTCGAATTCGATTGCACAAATAATACAACAAAATACGAGTCCTTGGTGCAAGGCCTGTACAAAGCAATCGGGTTGAACGTCAAGTATCTTCAAGTCTTCGGAGACTCTGAGATTGTCGTCAAACAGGTACGTAACACTATACATTGCTTATCAGGTCATTTAAAACACTATCAATCTTTAGTACAAGATCTGACTGAGCATTTCATAGCATTTAATATTTCTTCAATCCCGAGACTTCAAACCACGAGCGCAAACCTTTTGGCTAACGTAGCCTCTAAGCTCATTCCCTTCGAAGATTTTAGTCTAGATAGATTCTCAATAGAATTAATATTTAGACCGTCAATCCCTGACAACATTACAAATTGGAGAGTATTCAATGACGATCCTGATATTGTAAATTTCCTCACTTATGAAGGATCCTACTCCAATCAAATAATTGATGAGGACCATCACAATCGACAAATACAACAAAATAGCACTGATAATGCTATACCTAAATCGGTGGTTAAGTTAGAAGACTTATACGATTTGAAAAATCAGTTTAAAAGGTCTACCAATTCAAAGCTCTACAGTCCAACCTTGAACAACGAATTAGTAAACCTAGGAACCGATGATAAACCACAAAACGTTAACCAAGGCCTCAGCCTAGCCCTTGAAGAAAAACTAGCGTATATTCGTCTTTTGAGTCAATATAAAAATGTTTTTTCCTGGAATTATGATGAACTGAAGACATACGACACTTTTATCATTCAACATACTATTCTTATGATCAATAACGAAAAACCTGTCCAACAAAAACTAAGAAAGATCCACCCCAATTTAGAAAATTAGATAAAAACTGAGCTAAATAAGTTATTAAAAGCCAGAATAATTTTCCCCATTAGACATTCCAAATGGGTCTCCAATATGGTGCCCGTTAGAAAGAAAAACAGAGATATTAGAATCTGTATCGATTTTCGGAATCTTAACAAAGCCTGTCAAAAAGACAATTTTCCTCTTCCACCTATGGAACAAATACTACAGGTAATAGTAGGCTCAGAGCTGATGACTTTCTTGGATGGATTTTCAGGATATAATCAAGTGCTGGTACGTCCCGATGATCAGTTGAAAACCACATTTAGAACTAAATGGGGCACATACGCATATCGGAAGATGCCATTTGGTTTGATTAATGCTGGCGCTACATTTCAGAGAGCCATGGACATCGCATTCAAGGGTTTAGTCAATAAGTCTGTAGTAATTTATTTGGATGATATAACAGTGTACTCCAAGAAGCGAAGTGACCATCTCAAAGACTTAAAACAAATCTTTAAACGATGTTTAAGGTATGGAATTTCACTTAACCCAAAGAAATATTTTTTCGCATTAAGTGAAGGAAAACTTCTAGGATTCATAGTGTCAAAATCCAGTATTCACATTGATCCTGACAGAATCAAAGAAATTTCTGAAATATCCCTACCTCATAATAAAAAGGCCATGCAATCTTTCCTTGGTCAAATCAATTTTGTAAAGAGATTTGTCCCAGATTTTTCACGAATTGTGTCTCCTTTGCAAAACATGATTAAAAAGAATTCAAATTTTAAATGGGGTCAAGATGAACATGAAGCATTCAACATGATCAAACAAGCTACTATTAATGCTCCATCTTTAGCAACCCTGAATTTTTCAGAATCTTTTATTTTATACACATTTTCCTCAGAGAAATCATATGCCGCGATTCTAACTCAAGCAAATCAAGAAAAAGCGGAAGCCCCAATTGCGTTTTTTAGCTCAAATTTACAAGGTGCTGAACTCAATTATTCAGACGTGGAAAAACAGGCCTATGCTATTTTCAAAGCAATCAAATATTTCAGACCTTTCTTACTTAAAACCCATACTAAGATCATAGTATCGTTTCCAGCAGTAAGAAATATTCTAGTACAGAAAGATGTGGGTGAGAAAAGGGCCAATTGGATCACTGCTTTACAGGAATACGACCTTGAAATCAAACCAGCAAACATTGTAAGAGGTCAAGGCTTCTGCAAAATGTTGGTTGGAGCATCGCAAATTTCTGAAATTTCATCTGAAGAGGTATAAATGTGTGAGGTAAGCCTAAACAATGCAGAATCATTGTATGTTTACATCATTTATTATCTTAAGAATGGGTATGCTCCATCACACTTGGATCACACTAAGAAAAGAGCTCTGAGATTGAAAGCTAAACAATATCAGCTCATAAATGATATTCTTCTTAGAAAGAATTATGATTATGTTCTTCTTAGATGTCTTGAAAAAACTGAAGCTGAAAAAGTTTTGCAGGAACTCCACGACAGACCAGCAGGCGGACACTATGTTGGAGACGCTACTGCACATAAAATCTTACGTGCAGGATATTACTGGCCTACGTTGTTCAAAGACTCACACAGTTACGTGAGGAAATGTCAAGTCTGCCAAACTACTGCTGGAAAACAAAAGAAACCGTCCCTGCCACTACAGCCGGTAAACATCGAGCAACCGTTCACTCAGTGGGGCTTGGACATAATAGGTGAGATCATTCCTCCCTCTTCTAAGCAGCATAGATACATCCTCACGACAACATATTATTTTACTAAATGGGTAGAAGCAGTTCCTCTCAAGACAGCCAATTCTGTAAATGTTATTGAATTCATAGATCAATTTATAATCACTAGGTTTGGATTGCCATCGGCTTTAATGTTTGATAATGCATCATACTTTTCTGGAAATGCAATGATTGAACTTGCACTTAAAAAAGGGTTCAAACTAAAATATTCGGCCAATTACTATCCGCAAGGTAATGGGTTAGCCGAGTCGACAAACAAAAACGTAATCAGGATTATTAAAAGAACAGTTGACCAAAACCAAAAGAATTGGCATAAAGCTTTGGTAAATGCTTTATGGGCAGATAGGATAACGAAAAAAGCTTCGATCGGCACTTCTCCCTTTAATTTAGTTTATGGGAAAGAAGTGGTTCTTCCAACTCACTTAGTCATTCCCTCCTTGTCTTTAATACAATACATTGATGAAGTACTTACTTCCTCCATACAACTAAGACAAATAGAAATAATTAAATTAGAATAAAAATGAGAACAAGCTAAGAAAACCCATGCTCATCATCAAGCGCTAATAAAATCCTCTTTTGATTCAAACATAATGACCAGAAAAAAATTTCAAATAGGAGATTTAGTTTTAAAATGGGATAAGGCACATGAAGAAAAAGGCAAATATACGAAATTTCAAAAGATGTGGCTTGGTCCTTTTCAAATTGTTGAAGTCATAGGTCCATCAACGTTTGTCTTACAGGATTTAGCAAGTAGAAGGGATCATTTGCCTGTTAATGGACAAATCCTTAAAATATATTTTCCATAGAAGATTATTCTTCTATTTTGTAGAATATTTTTTTTCTTTTCTTTTTTATAAATAAAAACAGTTGTAAATGGTTACTATAGGTATTCACAGAAAAGACACCAATTCTCTTTAAGATTTTGAACTTTTCGCTTGTATAAATGGCAAAAAAAAAAAAAAAATAGAATTTGATCTTTATTATTGACAGATACAGTTAAAAACTTTAGCCTAGATATGATACTAGTTTCAACTTCAAAAAAATTGACGAAAGAAACCTTTAGCAAAGAAATTGTTTTATATCAGCACAATGAAAGGTATCAATAACAAAATAAAGATTCTCTGTAAAACAGCTGTTTTCAAACTCTATTATTGTCGTCCAAAGCTTTCTTAAGGAAAACAATGACTTCCTCCCTGATTAAAGAAAAATCGCAACATTCAGAGGAACAATCCAAGAAACAGTATATCTTAAAGAATAAGAGGTCTCATCACGAGCCGGCTTATCAAGATCACAGATATTATAACTTGCTGACTTTGCCAATACTGTCCATCAAAATAGGGCAATGACTCAAGATTGTTAAAATCAAAAGACAAGGGGTCTCATCACGAGCCAGCTTGTTCAGCAAGAGTGTAAATCAAGTGAATGACTCTGTCATAATTTGGCTACCAAACCAAGACATTGTTCTTTAAGAATAAAAAATAAAATCAAAGAAAAAGTGTCAATGTGGGTTTTTCTTCGAAAGTTGTAGATCACCTTAACCAGGATAAAATATCATTGCTGGGTAACAGGTAACCCTGACGAGGCTATGGATGCCTGCTGGCAGCAGAGGCTCTACCTATGACAAACGAGCATATTTTAAAAACTGGCACACAGAGAAAACTTTATTTTATCTTTACAAGACCAAGTAATGGCTGATATAAATACAAGGACAAGCCTGAGGAAGTAAACAAATTAGAATAAAAAGAGGTTGAAACAAAATGTCATTGATAGGATAAGGCATAATGTACTCCATCTGTCCATAACAAAATTTAGATTTATGAACATTTTTCTATTTTGGAAGTTAAGATTCAATAAGAAAAGCAAAGATAACTGGTTCTTCCAAGTGAATCGCCATTGTTGTGACCACCAACAACCCCCCTCCTTCTTTAGTATTAGCAATAACATAAAACAAGTGGGGACCCTTAGTAAAAAATTCAAAAAAAAATTGTATTATACTCCTTAAAAATATATCACATCGCGAGAAGAGAGTAGAACATTTCTTTATGAGCACAATAAAAACTGCGAAAAAGCGACACGAAATTCATCGCATCGCATACATTAAGAAGCGCCCATAAATGAAGACCTTAAGAAATCTCCGATGGCCGATATACGACATCGCATGTCGTAACATCGCATAAAAAGCACACAATGATTTAACACGATCTGCGATCTTGCGATAAACGCGATGCTACAATGCTGCGATGCTACAATCTGCGATCTGCGATCTGCGATTTGCGATATCACAATCTTGACAAAATGCGATAACGCGATAACGTAAGGCAAGTTGCAGAAATCGCCCATCGCAAATTTTCCTCGGCTCAGCATTCAAGAAAAGCTGTCAGTAAACCAAAAAATTGGATGCGCATCTTAAATAAAAGTAATGAATGTATGTCAAAGTGTTAATGAAGGACAGTTTTGTGTTTGTCGAAGAGTCAGTTCACAATGGGTGGCATTATTTTATACATTCGTAGAGCTTAGAGCATTCGTGTCAATATTTATTGTCATTACTCTTTTCCTTTGCGTGAACTGCAGGAATGAAAAATAGGAAACATCTAAAGAAAAAAGGAAAGCGTCAATGCTCAGAGATAGAGAAGAGATGCCCTCATAAACGGATACCGCATGCAACAGAACCGCAGATTCCAGAGCATTTCTAAACAGATGCTGACATCAATAGCCGACTCAACACTCAGGGTCAAAAGCTCACAAAAGCAGCATGAAGCTTATACCCGGTAAAGAAAAAGGCGCTAAAGGCGAAAAATGTACCAGAAAGGCTTGGATCAAAGAACGGAGGCAGTTTTCGATGCACTAAGAAAATTGTTCAGAAAGCAAGGTCCCTAACTTGCTTAGTCATTCACAAGTCCGGAAATCAAGATAGCAAAGGCAGAAGCAATTTGAGGGAAATTTTGCTCATTACCAAGTATATACGCAGTTAATTCACCCAGCCAGAGGATGATTCCCAAAAAATATCTTCTAGTTTACTAAAAAATGGTGCCAGCGCTTGCCATTTCTGTTTGCTTAACTCAAACAAAACCGGAAGGCAACCAGCCGCCTCTTCCCAGGAAAATGTTGAATGCTTGCAACATTAAGGAGCAAAAGCAGAAATAGTTAGGAATTAGATTCGATTTTTTAGAAATAAGTTTGCTTAGAAAAAGGGCGGTCGTTTAAACCGTATCCTAAATTTATGTAATTAAGTTATTTAGTTAGCAGTATTTAAACCCTTCTCATGCATTTAGAGAAGGGTCCAGGAATTTGTCAAAAACTTATCCTCAGAACATGCACTTTTGCACCTCAGAGGAGGTTTTGATGAATGAAAGATCACACAATTAATGATGTTTTGCATTTGAATATCTGCTACTGATGTTGCACTTCTGTACTCTTATAGATATTAGAACAAGGAGAGATAAATCATTGTTGCTTGAAGCTTATGATAGGACCAGTCATAAATGGTACTTTATCTCTCGTGACTATTTCTTCTTGTATTCTTAAAGCAATATACAGTTTTTAGTTCTTTATATGTTATTACATGAATGTTTGTGTTACCATTTGGCACTTTTGTACGGTGGAGCCATTTATTTATGTTTAATGTGTGAATAACTTATTATGCGATATGTTGTTCACAACTATTTTGCCTAACTTTTTATGCAAAGTAGTTCATCTTAATTGATTTCCAATCTTATAATCGCTGAATGATATTTATTACCAGTTATTATATGAAATCTCTGTAGATCACATAATAGAAGAATTACATCCCGGGTTAGCATAGATTAGATGTGTTGTTCTCATTTGATTACAATAACATAGAGTTAGATTAAAGTAGTTTAGCTAGAAACTTTTAGATCTGTGACATCCGATCCTGCACACACACACACACCCTTAGATTGGGAAACTGGTCCCATTATCCCCAATTGGACCTGCTATACCAAACGGATAAGGAGCTGTCAACCAAGGTCCGGACCGGGCGGTTATCCCCCTTGTTGTCGACCCGATTTTCGGAGCTTCAACAGAAAGATAAAGACGCAATTTGACTATTGTCTTGAAAGTTTTGACTTGAAATTCAATAAGACTCATGACTTGCTTCCCATAAACAAGATCATAAGGAGTATGCCTTGTCATAATTATCCACGTGGTATGGTATGCCCATAAAGATTCTGGAAGCTTTTCTGCTCAATCTCTTCTATGCAGATGCATCATTTTGGTGAGAATTGCTTCAATGACTTTATTGGTGGACTCCACCTGTCAATTTTCTTGAGGATGATATGGAGTAGACTTCCGATGTTTGATTTTATACTTCTCTATTATCTTATGTACAAACTTGGATGTGAATTTAGTACCTTGATCTGTTACAATTTCTCTTGGGACACCAAAACGACTAAATATATCCTCAAAAAGAAATGAAACTACAACATTTTTAGTAGCAAAAGGAGGTGCTTTAGCTTCTACCCATTTTGTAACATAATCAGTGCAAAAAAGAATGCACCTTTTCCATCTTGAAGTTGGATTGATTGGACCAACAAAATCCAAAAGCCATTTTTCAAAATTCTCAATAAGTACCCGAGGTTGTAGAGGCATCTCATTAGAAAGAATAGGTTTCCCCATCCTTTGAAAACTATCACCTCTTAAAATACTCCCTAGCATCCTTAAAAAGGTAAGGCCAATAATATCCTAAGAGAAGGACTTTGTAAGAAGTTCTTTTGTCAGTGAAGTGTCCTCCACATGGCTTGTCATGACAAGATTTCAGTATCTCTGGTACTTCATCTTCTCTAACACACCTTCGGATGATTAGATTTGTCCTCGTTTTATACAATTATTCATTTATCCATGAATAAGATGCACTAATTTGAATTACCTTCCTTTTTTCCTGAGGAGACAAGTATGATGGTAATTTTCCTATAGCCAAATAGTTAGAAATATCTGCAGAACATGGAGATTTAGTAGATACTGAAAAAAGATATTCATTAGGAAAATTATCTTCTACAGGCATGTCATTGTTATCATTTTGAATCCTTGATAAAAAGTCAGCAACTGTATTTTGTTTTCCAGGTCGATCCAAAATAGTAATGTTAAACTCTTGAAGTAAGAAAAACCATCTAGTGATTGGTTTATTCATTAAGCATCTAATTGCAGAATGATCAGTATATACAAAATTTTCGTAGCCAGTAATATAATGTCTGAATTTATTGATGGCATGAATAATAGCTAAAAACTCCTTCTCTGTGACAGTATAATTTAACTCTGCAGGGGTCAAATTTTTACTCGTGTAATAAAACGCATATGGAGTTAAGTCTATTTATCCTAATACAACCCCTAAAGTTGTGTCTAAAGCATCACTTGAAATGTGAAAAGGTAATTTCCACTATGGGCCTCTAAGAATGGGTGCTTTAGAAATTTTCTCTTTTAATGACTCAAAGGCCTTTTGGCAATCAAAATTCCAATTGAATTCATAGTCTTTTGTGAGAGGTTTGAAAAATGGAGATGCAATTTTTGTAAAGTTTTCTATGAATATTCTATAATAACCAATGAAACCAAGAAAACTTCTAACATCTCGTTGACAGGTTGGAATTAATAATTTAGAAATAAATTTTACTTTAGATGTGCCCACTCTAATTCCAATTCCTCAATTATGGTGTCCTGAAACAATTCCCTTACTAAACATCATAAAAAAAAATTCATGGCTTAATGAGAGATTTTCCTCTTTACATCTAATGAGAAATTTTTCCAATTTTTTAAGAGCTTCTTCAAAAGAATTTCCATAAACTGTAAAATTGTCCATACACACTTCCACACAATCATGAATTAGATAAAAAAAAATCCTAATACTTTTCTTTGGAATGTTGTTGGAGCATTATATAATCCAATTGGAAGTACTCGGTAAGCATAATTTTCCCATGGGCAAGTAAAGGTAGTTTTATATTGGTCTTTTGGGGCTACTTGGATTTGATTATACCTACTAAAACCATCTAAAAATGAAAATTATTTCTTTCCTGCCAATGTATCTAAAACTTGATCTATGAAAGGGAGTGGAAAGTGATATTTTAAAGTGGCTTTATTCAATTCCATATAATCAATACACACTCTCCATTTTCCATTATTTTTAGGAACAATTACTAAGGGTGAAACCCACTGATTGTATGATAATTGATAGTTGAAATTGACATTCAACAATTTATGTAGTTCTTCCTTAACAATCTCCCTTAGATTTGGATTCATTCCTCTTTGAGGTTGTTGAATTGGTTTGGCATTTTCTTCAATGTAGATATGATGTATATAAGTATTAGGACCAACTCCCTTCATGTCAGTATATTCCCAAGCATAAGCAGAGGAATGTTCTTGTAACATCTTTATTAATTATTTATTTTGAAATTCTTCCAAATTATTGTTTATATTCAAATTTTTTCATTGAAAGATTTCAATTGTAGAATTGCCAAATTTTTCCGTAGAATGCAAGGATAGTTGACGAGATGATAAATATTCAATATTGCGGTGTTCTTGAAAACTCTGACTAGATTCATAATATGATGAAAATTCATTATTTTCCATTAAATTCAAAATTTGATCTTCCTCATCTATTTGTGAAGTAGCAAAAATTGGTCTTATATCAAAGTTGTCATCTATCCATTCTTAATTTTCAACATCTAATGTTGTTTTTGTTGGTGGATACAGTGTGAATTTCTTTGTTGTACTTCCATTAGAAATGAACATATCACCAAATCTACAACTTATAAAAGCATCGACTGTAGCTAGCCATGGTCTTCCTAGAATCAATGGATGTTCTCCTAAGTTATTCTTGGGTGTTAAAAGCATAAAATAAACATGGTATTCCCAAGAATCTAAGGATACATATATATCTTCTAACACACCATCAGGTTTGATTACAGATCTATCTTCCAACTGTAATAGTGTAGGTGCATATTGAAGATTAGAAAATTTTAATTAATTCATAGTTTTTTTTACTCATGATATTTATGGCTACTCCTAGATCAATCAATGTATTTGGGATCTCCACACCATTGATGTGTGTTTTCACAATGGGACTGCCTGGATCAAGATATTTCTAAATTGTTGTTTTACCCATCGTAATATCAGTAATTTTTCAAACTAGTTGGATTCTTTTGGTTTCTTTTCTTTTTCTTCCAGGATTTTTTATGCTCAAGCCCCTAGTTGTCTTTGCCAAAATTGGTATTTCCTTAATGGTTTGAAGCAAAGGAATATTTATGCAAAAATTCTTTAGTTCATTTAACATGTCGTAATAAGGCAATAAAATATGTTTTTCTACCCCTTCATCAATTTTTAATCTCTCAGGGAAAGGTGGTTTTGAAACAGATACTGAAGGTTGTTCCATAATAGGAGTTGAGTTATTTGAATGTGTATAAGTAACTTGTTTTTGAGTTTTTTGTTTTTCATTAAGAGACTTTTCTTCGTCAAAGATATTTTCTTTTTCACTTTCTTGAATAATAACTAACGGGGACTTCTGTTCTAATATTATACTAGATCTAAGTTGAAAATTGTTTAGATCTAGTGGAGTTATCATGTAGGTTTGAAAATTTTGTCCTTCCATATTGTAAACAGGTTGTGAATTTTTGTTATTGTTTGGATTTGGGAGTGTTTGGGTAGGAAATTGGTTTGGTCATTGAGGAAATGGTAATGGAAGTTGTGGATTAAAATTGTGAGGTTGAGTTTGTTGAACGTGCTGAGAATAATATTGTGGAGGAAAAGTAGGATATGTTTGTTGAAATTGTGGAAATTGAGGATATTGAGGGTATTTTCCATAAGGATTTTACCATCCTTGTGACAAAGGTTGTGGCCAAGATTTCCAAGGAATTGGGGCAGTTCAATTACTTTGTGAAGATTGTGCAAATGGTTGAGTGTTAAAACCTTGAGCTGTATTTGGCTATGGATTCTGTCTAGGTATTTTAGCAATAAAACAGAGAGTATCTACCCGATTTGGTACTCCCTCTTCTTGATAGAAAACTTTAAGACCTAGTATTGAGGGACACTCTTCTGTATCATGATTTTCTGCAAAAATAACACAAGTTTATACATTCTTTAAATCAAAAGGATATTATATCAAGGCATGTTTCTTTCTTCACTTAGGGCAAAAAATGGACAATGCAACATTTTCAACTTTTTGTTTGTTTTGTATTTTAAGGGTGTCAATTAGTTCACTAAGACTCCCTCAAATATCTGTTTTAAAATTATCAAGAAAATTTTCTAATTATGCTCTACTTACTATCCCAGTTGCAAATTTATTAATCCTTGATAAAAGAGGATCTCTTGGATTTTTCTTGATTCTTGCTTTGCCTCTTAAAATGTGTATGCACAACTCAAAAATTTCTCCTAGTGACAACTGAGAAATGTCTCCCGTACCCATTAGATTGAGAAGATCAATCCACTCATCTCTAATGGATTTCAATAAGAGAGCTTTCAAAGTTTCCTCATCTAGATTATTCATTTTTTCCCCTTTAACATTATAAGCAAATATTTCAATGAAGTTTTCAAGATTTTCATATTCTTTTTATACCATTTTAAAGACTTCGTCCTCAATGTTATGGGGCATATACTAGTCCTTATATTTCTCTAACGATGTAGTTTTCATTTGTTCCCATGTTCTTATGGAGTTTATTCCTAAACTCATAAACCATTTTAATGTTGCATCTTTAAGGGTTGTAGGGAATAATTTCAACTTTGGAGCATCATGCAGATAATCATATGATCTTCACAATACTTCAAATTCAAAGAGAAATGTCTTAGGATATTCAATCCTTAATCCATGAAATTTTGGAAGGATAGACGGTGAGATATTTTTCATTGCCACAATTGTATCTTCATCGAGGATAGGAAAACAAAAGGGTTATGGATTTATATATTCTCCTCTTCCTCTTCCACCTCCTCTTCCCCCTCCAATCCTCGGTTGTTCACTATTCAAATTATGTACCTCTCCTTCCCCTTCTCCAGCCATTGTAGATTCTTCAAAACTAATATAGGATTCTCATTCTGGTTCTAAGATTGGGTTTTCAACTTCCTCTAGTTCCTCTGGTTCTTCTATCAATGGTTTGAAGTAGGTTTCTTCTTCCTATTCTTTGGTAGGAACTTCCAACTCTTGAGCTAGAAGTTGTTCTCCAGTTGAAGATAGGAAAATTATTCTTGTTGTTGGGGATATGGGATCTTCTTATTCTATTATGGCTTCTGTTGATGAAGTTGGTGAATCTCTAGGTTGGATTTCATATCTTAATACATCAGGAAGTTTATGTTTGTCTGCTATGGATGGAATTTGAGTTTGTGTGGGTTGTGTGGCACTACGAGGTCATGGTGGGGTAAGTGATGTTGTTGGAATTAAGCTCTTTCCTCTATCTACAAATCTACACCTAGAGTCTCTTTCCCTATGCATATCATGTTTTTGTTTTTTATTGTTTGTTTGTTTGTTTTTATTATCCAAAAGAAACCAAGAATTCTATTTACACCTCCCCGACAATGGTGCCAAGATGTTTGTCAGTTTAATTGTCTTAAATTGATTACATAAATTATCAACCAAAGTTGGTAAACTTGCGACGTGCAAATGCACAACATATGCTAGAAGCATGTCTATTAAGTTTGATTTATTAATTGATTGAGTTATTGGAAATGTCTTTTTAAGTTTTGTATTATTATTTTCATAATGAAATTAACATTGAAATCTAGTGAAGATAAAATGATTATGAATCTAAAGCAATATTCCTTTCTTGAAAAATGAAACTATACAAAACTCACACTTGCAGAATGAAAACTAGATTAACTCACATTCGCTGAATGAAAACTAGATTAACTCACACTTGCTAAATGAAAACTATATTAACTCGCACTTGCTGAATGCAAATTATATTAGCTCACACTTGCTGAATGAAAACTAAACTAACTCACACTTGCTGAATGATCACTAAACTAACTCACACTTGCTTCGAGATTGAAAGTTCAATAAAGTAACTACAATCAAACCACGCTTATTTTTTAAATTAAACTAAGAATTTTTTTGAAAAACAATGCTCTAAACATAAAGCTAAGAGGAATCTATATACCTAAGTCTATAGAGAGAAACATATTGCGCTATGAAGTTGAAATGTTTTTTGATGAAATTCCAAAGAAATCATAAGGAAACCACTAGTATTTTAATGATTCAAATCAACTACATAAATTGTAAAAGAGGGTTGTAATGTTATCATAAGAAAATCAAAACTATGAATGGCCATGATTAGTATTCGATGATAAAAAAAGCTAATGAAGAACTTCACTACCGCTTTTCTAGTCAAAGGAAATATCATTGTTGATATCCAATTTTGAAATCAAACTAAGAATTATGAAATAAAACATGTATGAAAATAATACAACAAATAATAATAAACAAGGAAATTTATAAGTTAAAAACCTGAATGTTTGCAGGGGCCCTAAAAAAAAAGGCGATCACAAGCTCCAAATGAACAATTAACTGTGTATCAAGTCTTCAAAGGCACTTCCATTAAATAAAACATAGAGTTTTAAAATGATTACAGTTGCCAAAAATTCATTCACAGTGCCCCCTGTTTTGTCCTGCCTTAACATATTTATAAAAGCCATTTAATAACTATTTGATGATTTCATGCTGACTTTCGGCTAACAAAGTTATAATTTAAATATTTAACTGAGAAATAGATAACAATTGGCTCACGATTTGCTATTCGGAAAAGCAAATAGTGAGGTAATTTCATGTTGGACTCTCACTCACTTGCTCCAGCTACATGTTGACCATTGCCTTTGACCACATGATTTGGGCTTTCTTCTAATGATCTAGTGTAGGTGAATAGGAGGAGACCATTTAGGGGATCAAGCTCTTTCTGCCCATATCTCTCTTTCCTTGAATGGCACCTTGGACCCTTTTCATCAATGGAGTTGACTGCAGAAACGAATGTTAGCTGCAGAATTGCGCAAATCCAGTAGCCAATGCAAAATTTAACTTAATAATAAGGAACATTTAGGAACTATGACAAATAGGATAATTAATACCTTACCTATGTCAAAAACCTACAATTTGATACCTATCAAGTTAAAATAAATGGTCAAGGAGAAGGAGAATTAGTGAAGAAGAGTGTCAATATGAAGCATTCATGAGTATACCTCCATCTAGTTTGGGTGAGTGAATCTTAAGTTCTGGGTATCATCATTGGATTCATATTCCCTACTAAGAGTTTGGAGTCTCAAGGGGAAATACTAGTATCCTTGGCCAAAGCCTTACCCCCTTCATGGGTTTCAACTAAACACTAGCTTTGAACCACTAGATTATGGAGGATTTGAAGCTCCCTAATTCGTCAACCAAATAAGTTTTAGATGTAAAGTGATTGGTGGGTGTTATTTAGATGTCTGCCCCACCAATCATAACCTAACTAAAAGATTTATCTCCTAGTGCCAAAGTGGGATTAAATCTATGTGACTTAAGTTAGTGGTTGATTTTAAGGTCTTGGCTTGGTGGTTTGAACCAAGGACTCATTCACTGAAGGGTATGAAAATGTGTGCATGTGAGTATGTTAATACTGCTTTGCATAAAAATGAATGATGCTTATTTAAAGATTGGAAAATAAATTGCAGAACTATAAAATACTAATTGTAAATAAACAAAAAGTAAACTTGTACTAATAAAAAACTATCTCCCACCTAATAAGAGGCTTGAAAGCAACAAAATAGAGGCTCAACAAATGGCAAGATGAGTCTATTCTATGGGGACTAATGGATCAAGAATAAAATCATATTTATAGCCACTAAGCCAATCTACTACAGAAAATGACATTGAAAAAACTGAAAATTCCTAGCTAAAAAATACCAAAAGCAAGCCTACAACGAAAATAACCTAAAAGAGTTGTGAGTTGAGAGACAAAAAAGGGCTAAAACTAGGTGCAATTTCAACTTATAACTATAACAAGGAGTACATTTTTCATACTTCAACAAGTTGTGGCAACTAAGATTTATAGTCCACTACAACAACTCCCTGTTCAAAATTCCAATATGTTTGGATGAAGATGTACTATAAAACATAGATGGGCTTCTTTCCTTTCCTCAATAGACTAGAATGAAGAAAAAAATCAAGAATGTTGCAGAATGTAAATGAAGCTACCCAAGACCATTAATAAAAAGACAAAACTAAAAACTAGCAAAAAAACTATTGAACAAGAAAAATTTGAGTTGTGGTAAAAAATGCACCTTTTTCTGTGCTAGAGTGCAAATATCAGCCTAAAACTGCGTTGAACAACTCATAAAATCCCCGAAAGAGTGTGTTGGAATCTTTGTGCTCCTATTCATAGGTTTTTTCTAGATCTCACCATCTCCCAGTCACCTAATACCCGTAACTAGCAAACCATACATAGAAACACAAGAATAATAGCTTCTTCACAAAATCACCATTAAATTTATAAAAAAAATGGAAAAATGAAAAATATAGCAGTAAACAGGAAATTCTCCATGGGTCAAACATGTTCACATCCCCAGTATGGTCTCCATCTATTAGCTATAATTTTGCAATTACGTTAGAAATTTATTTTTTTCCTACTAGTGACTAGTGTAGGCTAACAACAAATAGGATCTCTAAACCCTAGTTGTAATTATGCTAACTCATAAACATATTTACAAAATTCAATAGTATATTAGATCATAACATCATAAAAACATATTCTGGAGTAGGAGCACACAATTACAAGCATATGAGCTAGACGAAATAAGCAAAATTTATTAAAAAATAGAATGAATGCATTCATAGAAGAGAAAATAGTGACTTTGGCTACTATTTCCTCCTTTTTGGGAGGGTTCTTCTTGTCCCTTATTTGTGATTATTGTGGCTTTCCCTCCTCCTAGTATGTAATGTGCAAAAGGTTGAGGTGAACTCAAGTGGAGAGCCAAAATGGTTTGAGATTAGAGTTTCCATGATGAAAAATGCTCGTGGTTAAATGGTAGAGAAAAATCTGTCTATTTATAATAAAATGCTAGATTAGTCTTTATATGGTCAAATAATAAAATATTTGGTAGACTAAATTAAGATCTAATTATTATGAGTATATTATTATTCTTGGGAGAGAAAAATAATAAATAAGATGGACAATAGTCTCTATTTATTTAACTAATGAAAAATTTAATGATTATTGAATAATTAAGAAAAAATGGATTGAATGTTTAATAAATAATAATGTGTTTTATTAATTATTTTTGCGTGATGTCAAATGAGTTAGAAATTAATTATTAATAATTATTTAATAGATTATTTCCTAAGAGAAAATGAAATGATTTAAAGGAATAATAAATAAATAATATTTATTTAATTATTTATATGAATAGGAAAAATTATGAAGTGAAATGCTTTTTATTATTTTCATATAAGTAGATAAATATGAAAATAGCATGAAATTAAATGAATTTTTGGGTTATTTTCATGTGGGTAAAATATATAAGAATACTATAAAATTAAATAAATATATGAGTTATTCTCATACAAGGAAATTAATTAAAGGCATAGTCTAACTTATAGGCAAAATGACATTTTTTTCACAGCATTTTTGTGGTTAATTTTAATCAAAATCTAGCATATGTTTTTGAAAACTTGAGCTTAAGTTGTTTAATATGTAGAATTCAAGTGCCTTAGAAGTTTTTGAGGGTGTTGAATCCATTTATGCATTCAAAAATGTATTTTAAACAACAACAAAAACACAATCTTGCTTGAGATTGTATCACATTTCAATAAAAAAGCCATTTCATCTATAAATTAAATTATACTTTAATTAAATGAAAAATTGGTAGAAAAAATGCTTACTAATTACTTTATATATTAAAAATAAGTTTTAATAATTAAAAACTCATATTATATAGGCATTTCAATTATTAATAAAATGACTAAAATATTTACCTTTTATTAATTAACACATACAACAAATTCAAAACAAAATCTTTATTCAATTACACATCTGTTTTAAATAAAATAAAAATAAAGATAAAAAATATTTATGATCAACAAGAGGTTGATGCATTGACATATAAAAGCATAAAACTCAAATGATAGAGCCAAAACTAATAAAACATTTACAAATAGATTTATTACATATATAATTAATCGATAATAATTCCATCAACAAGGTAGATCGAAAGCCATCAAACTCTCATTTTTTTTTAAATATGTTGGGTGTGCTTGGAGTTAGCACATGTGTTGTTAACTCTGACCCTAGACAATTGTACGGACATAAATTGACTAAACTCTAACATTCTATTAACAAAACCTCATAATCTAGAGCTGACATAGCCTAGCATGATAGATTATGTGTTTATCAATGGGAGGTGTTATGCAAATCAACAATTGATATAGAAATGGTAACACAATAGATGTTGGATACAAGTCACAAAAATGCTATCAAGAACAAATTTGATTAAAGGCAATGTTTCAAATCATGAAAGCACTTAAAATAAATACATTTTCTATAACAATAAGAATTAAAATGATTTTTTTTATAACATATGTATTTCACTAACCCTAGACATACATAATAAAGAAATAATAACCAATTGGAAAACACTTTGGATGATAAATAAGCTATCATCCCAAAATCAAAATTGAAACCTCCTACCGTCACCACTAAATCAAAAATCTATCGTGGATCCCACCACAAAAGCAAAATTGGGTTAAATTACATTGATCCTATTAACACCACGACTAAAAAAATAGAAAATAAATGTGAATGCACCTTAAAAGTTTAAACAATACTATGTGAATGCAAAATGCAGGGAATTTAATCCTCTAAATATCCCTTTTGGTGTAATGGAAAATAATAAGTTTTAAAATTATATGAGAGCAGAAGTTTGGAATTATTGATACCAATTTTTATGATATTATTTAACAATGGTAAATAATTATAATAAGTGTATTATTAAAATTATAAATATAAATGAAATTAAAATTGGGTGTGTATTATAGGTGATTGGATAAATTTTTATTACAATTGATGAATATTATTTTAAAAATTACTAAATATTTTTATAATGAATATAATCAGTGTAGATTTATCTTAATTCTGGATTTATGAAGTGCCGAGAAAGATCAAATCTTTTGAGGTGTAAACTTTTCTTCAAGTTTTACATTAAAGACTATCAATACATAAACCAAAATCATTGAAACGAGATCCTTAGATTTTTTAAAACATT
>APFE031607822.1:0-14991 GCA_000404065.3 Pinus taeda
AGGGCGCATATGAATAGAGGCTAGCCACAAAGAATAGCTTTCATTAGGCCGCAGAGTTTCCATAAAGATAGGTTGCAAATGATGCCACATAGATGTAAAATAAGAGGCCTCAGATATGCCAAACATTAGACTACAAATATGTCAAACATTAGACCACAGATATGTCAAACATTAGACTAAAAATATGTCAAACATTAGACCGCAAATATGTTAAACATTAGGTTGTAGATGAGCCACTTGTTAGGTTGCAGGACTAGGCACAGAAGAGGCTACATTACACCACAAAGATAGGCCATATTAGGCCGCAGACTTTGCCACATAAGAGGTTACATTCCACCACAAAGATAGGCCATATTAGGACACATACTTTGTGTTAGCCTCCTGTTGCAACAGGTATTCATCTTTCATGATCGACATTTTTTACATGCCAAATATGTCAAACTTTGCATGCTGCAATGTTCCATATCTCCTTAAGAGGCCAAAGAAGAGGCCATGAGTGTGTGCTCGCCTAAATGCCCCTGTTGTGTTCCATTTTGATGAGTTGATCCATTTTTATGAGTTTTCAATTAAGGGAGGGCCAAACAGCTTAATCTTGGTCTCCCTAGGTTTCAATTGCTTGCTGAAGAATACAAAGATGAACATCTATCCAAACAAGCTTAATCTTGGAAGATTTGTAAATAGGAAGAGAAACAAGGGCGCTCATTAGCTTAATCCGAGCCCTGGAAGAGACAAGGATCGATTTAGATAGGAGGATAGCTGAAAGAAAAGTTGAAAAGTTGGGTATGCTAGTTCAAGTGCACCCAAACCAAAAGAAGAAAAAATGCTAGGTAAGTAGGCCAGGTAGGTAGCTTTGTGGTTGCAGAATCATGGCTTATGATCCATTTCATGTTTTCAAGTGTCATATCCATTCACATCTCAAGCATAATGTCGTTTTCCATTTGGAGGAGCTCAAGCGAGGCATGTCTAACTTCCCCTTCTTCCTCTTTCCTCAATCACTCACTAACTTCCCCTAAAGAGGTCAAGATCTGCTTGATATCTCTTAGTCTCATCATTCTTCATATCAATTTCCTTGGTAAAGATATGCTTTACTCAAGGAATGTTCATACTTCCTCTACAAGTCCTATTTCCCCTTTATAGCCTAAGAGTTATACACTTAGCGCTTTCTTGTCACAATTCATATTAACTGCTAAATTCATTATGTAACTCCCTATCTATCTCCCCTTCCCCTACTAAAACTATGTTAAATAACTCCCCTATATACTTATCCCCTCCCCCTGGTTGAAAAATAACCATAAGTCTGCTTGGGAATTGCTAAGTTTTCCTGAAATTTAGCAAGAACCCTCATTGCCCCTTTCTCCAGATCATGGAGGCCGCTTTGATTGATCCCTTTGGCAGGCTTATGTGTTCGCTAATAAGATATTTACAGACAAGGTCATGGAAGTGACCAGCCTTGATGATGATTATGTTTGGGTACATGACTACCATCACATGGTGCTTGCCACATTTCTAAGGAAGAAATCCTTAGGGCTCTACTTAACTCGGACTTGATCGATTTCCATACATTTGATTATACTCGACATTTTCTCTCCTGTTGCAATAGGATGCTTGGTCTTGATTATGAATCAAAGAGAGGCTACATTCAACTTGAATACTATGGTCGTTCTGTTGGTATAAAGATTCTACCTGTGGGCATTCACGTGGGCCAGCTTGAATCAGTGTTAAATCTTCCGGACACTGCATTGATAAAATGGGGAGCAACATGGGGCTCCATTTAGAGAAGAAGATTGGAGTGAAAATACAAATGAAGATGTTTTGACATTGCCAACAGTAACAGATGCTTCTTCACTTGCTATACAACTTTCAGGTGGAAACTTAGGTGAAAACAATGAGGATATATCTTCCAAGCAAGACCCAATTGTGGATGATTCTTTTGTTCCAGATCAATTGCCTCTCTTTCTTGATGAACTATTTGTTCCTTCAGGAAACTCATTATTTCCTGATGATGATGATGTGTGAATGAATTATTGTGCGAATGCCTTTCTGGTCCAGAGAACAGTAGTATGTTGCAGCTGCATCAGTTTAATGATGCCCAGAAGCAGGATGACATTATTCCCAGTGAAAGTTCAAGGTGCACAATAATGCATAAGGAAGGAACATAAATTTTGTATGAACAGGATGACATTAGCTTTCTCTTTGATGAACAGCATGCCAAGGTGAATATTTCTCAGGGTGATGGCTGTAGCTTGCTTCGACAAGGCAGTATGGAAAACAAAGAGCAGATGATAGATTCTTTCCTATAAGATATTCGAACACCATCCTCTTCTCATTTAGCAGGCGATTTCCTAGAACTCAGTGATCTCACAAGCGAGTTGGAGGGAAATTCTTCTGGTCTAGGAAGTTTTAATGAGCTCAATGAGTTCTTTGATGCCTCAGATAATATGCATGGTTTCTCTGATGCTTCAATGATGTTGAATGGAATGTGCAACCCAGTAGAGGGCATTTATGGGCTACAAGCGACTTTTATTATAAGGCTTCTTTCTTCTCTTTGACTTTCATATAGCTGACATGAATGGTAGAGATGGACACACCGACAAAAACAACAAAGATGCCTACATCATAGGAACAAACTTCCACAAGCACTCCCGTGGCTTGCCCTAAGTGGGCTGCACCAATACAGGCTCTATATAATTCTGGAAAGACACCACTCCCTCCTGGTTACTTCCATTTTGTTGTAGCATCTAGTCCACAGGCTCACCCATATATGTGGGGACTCCAGCATATGATGCCGCCATATGGGACACCCCCTCCTCCATATGTTGCTATGTATTCTCATGGAGCAATGTATACTCATCCATCCATGCCTGTGGGTGCACATCTATATGGCTCTTATGGGATGTCATCTTCAGGAGTTTCTAATGAAGTTACAGCTGGTGCAGTAATTGCAAGTGTAGAAGGAGAAACAAAGTCTTCTCAGGCCAAGGATAGAAGTCCTTTGAAAAGTACTAAAGGAAGCTTAGGCAGCCTTAGTATGCTTACTGGCAAGACTAATGAAACTAGAAAAGAAACAACTGCGAATGGTGTTTTCTCACAAAGTGGTGAGAGTGGGAGCGAAGGATCAAGTGAAGGAAGCGATGGGAATTCTCCAAATACTATTTCATGAATCGGGCATTACGATGGGCTATGTTGAAAATTATCGGTGGTTCTGAGTATACTACAGTAGCACAACATATGAATGCTGCATTGCTGGGGCAACAGCACAATAATGAATCCACCCCAGGCTCACTATCAAGATTTATGAATATACTGAGATCCATTGATTCACTCCCTGCATCGACTGCTAAATATCCTTTGCAAAAGGGGTCTTTGAGTAAACAGCCAAGCTTTGGTTCGATACATGTTAAAGCTGCAAATGCTCATCTTACTACTGTAATAGTGGCCTGCACATGCTCTAATAGTCAGGAACACAAGGGGGTTCATTTTTGTGTTCTTCTTAGGAGCCATATCAGCTCTAGTGTGGCTTTTGATGCTTGGAGCTACTATTAAGTTTGGCTGGTGTATCTTCAAGTATTTATTATCGTAGTAGAAGCTCCTTTTGGATCATGCCAATCAAAGGGGCCGATAACGACTCCAAAGGCGGCAGAAGGCTGAGCATCGACCATAAATAAGTAATTGAAAAGTTCAAAGACCTTCATCAAAGTCAAAGAGGTAGCTCTAAGCCTTTAAAACTCACCAGAACATAGTTAAAGCTATTAAAGACTATTCATATCAGATTTTAAAGGAATCAGTGCCACTTAAGGGCAGCAGAACCACCTAAATAGTGCTGATAAAAGGATTCAATGCATAGTTATTACAGAGTTATGGCCATGAGGCCAACGCATAGCTCCAGGACCACTGTTCAAACATTTTTGAGGCTGCTCTCTCATGCGCAGCCCTCAGTAGCATAACTTGAGTTGCCAGCTGCCCCAGCGCAGCTCTTTTTAGATATTTTATTGCATTTATTTCCAGCACAACTTTGAATTGAAGATAGTTACTACACAGATCTCTTTTAGATCTGCTTTAGAGATATTTTTTGATATTTTTCCCCCTTGACACCTGCTCAAGGGAAGTCTGTAAATAATTTTCTATATAAACCACCCTATAGACAGTCTTAGAGAGGGAAAAAAAAGGAGAATCGGTCGATACACTCCAAGAGAGACTCGTTATGTACATCTGATATGTTTTCCTTAATCAAAGACTGCTGAAAGTTTGGAGAATGGACTCTGTGTTGTGTTTTAAATGTTTGAAGGGTGAATCATGGAATTCTAGTGCTGCAACATGACTCAATAAGTGCCTCTCACCTCTGTTTTCAATGATATATGCTCATATTATACATGTATCACCATCTAAATAGCAGAAAGAAAGATTAGCTTAGAACTTGCTTGGCTGCACTCTATGCTCAAGGTCTGTTGTTTCTTTATGTTTTCATCTGAATTGGTAATGAATATGAAATTCGCTTTGGCTCATATCTCCTCGAATTCACCCATGTTTGGCAGTTATCTAGGGATTTTTGACCGCTCCTAGACAGAGCTCTTTCGCCTTCCTTCTGTTATGCTGAATGAGAGATTCTTTGTTGCCTCCCATTCCTTAAACTTTCAATCTGGTTGGTTGGTTTGCTACACTCTAGACCTTCTCTGTATTATTGAGAGTTTTTGTAATCAGAGATTGCTCGAAAGCTTGGATGATGGACTGTCTATTATGTTTTTTTTATGCCTGAAGGGTGATTATGGAATTCTTATGCTACCACATGGCCCAATAAGTGTCTCTTGCCTTTTTTTTTTCAGTTTATATATGTTGGTATCATCTATATGTCACTATCTAGATTGCAGAAAGAAAGACTAGTCTACAATTTGCCTTACAGCACTCTATACTCATTTTCTGCAATTTCTATATGTTTTCTTCTGATTTAGGCATTAATATGAATACCCCATGGCTCATATTTATTCTATGTCATCCATGTATGATTGTTATTTAGGAAATCTTGACTGTTCCTAGATAGAGTTCATTCACGTTACCTCTGTCAGCCAGATGAAAGATTTCTTAATTTCCTTACATCTCTGACCTCCACTTCATCCTTTTTTAGCCTAAATAATTGTTTCATGAGCAGCTATCCTACTCCATATTCCTCTTGTGACCAAGAAAACACACTAGCAGTCCTATTCCCTGACTCCATGCCCAATGGTTTGAAACTTATCACACTATGCATTGCCTCTCTACTTGAAACCATCCTCCTTCCCACCAAAATAGAAACAAAACCCCTTGTACTCAATAACTAGTGTAAAATCACCCTAAACAAAGCTAAATTACGAAGAGAGAGCCCTCTCTAATTACAAGTAGGCTAGGACCCACAGTCCAAATATTGGTTTGGTGTTACCTCGGTCGTATCCCTTAAGGAGCCAAGGGACAACCTGAGCGATAACACTTTGCAACAGAAGAGGCTACAAAACCACAGAGAAAAGGTTGCATATCCACGAAAGAATAGGTTTCTTAAGATCACCTAATAGTTTCGCAAACAAGGTTGTCACATCTAGGAGGAGTGGCAAAAACATATTAAAAATAATATTTCTTTCGTTCAAAATTTTATTTCTCCTTTTGGGGCGAGATGGGCTTCTCTTGGGGTTATTGGATTCCCAGGGGGAAATTCATCCCATAGTTGCACCAATTTCAACAATTTGTCTGCATTATTTTGGAGAGTATTGAAGCCCTAATTCTCTATGGAAGGATGGTCTAAAGGTCTATTTGAAGGCTAGAAATAGGGCCAAGTTTACTTTGATCCAAGTGCAATACTTACATAAGGGTCAAGGATGAGTAAAGTAACTGCAAACTAAGATAGAAGGGTGCGAGCTGGAGTTAGGAGGTCACAAAAGTTTTTTTAAGGCTAAGAGGCCTCAAGAAGGAAGTAGCAGAGGGTAGAAATTCATTTGGCCTAAGCAGAGGTCAACAAAGGGTAAATTGGTTATCATTTTGTTGTAGATGGTTGCAGAAAAGTTACGTTGAAGTATGTCCATCAAGGATGAGTGGACAGTGTTGGTTTGTGGGCAAATACACAATCAACTAGATGAGATAAGTATCTATGAAAAGTTGAGCTAATTAGGGCTGATATATGCAGTGTTTCTTGAAGGACGAAGAGCATTAGAGTAGCAGATATGTAGAGGCCTTGGTGAAGCAATTTCTCTGTGAGAAAAGGAGGCAAAGGACTTGCCACGTATCAAGACAAAGTGGACTGAAAGGATTGTTGTACAAGGGCATTTTTAGCAAGTTAATTTTTGTTCTTGGTTTTTCGGGCAAATTAACAATCGAAAATTGTTGACTTCAAGCCCTAGTGTATATTGTGTATACTAATGTCTTAGATAAGGGCCATGATCCATGGCACGGGAGCCCTACATTTGTTTTATTAGAGTAATAAAAACAAGTTTTGGGTATATAAAATTCTTGTCTACTTTGTTGATTCATTGTTGTTACATTTCCACTATGAAAAGTGCTTGAAGTTGTCTATTTCAGTGTGTTTAAGATCGTGATTAGACATAGACATGATCTGAAGTACTAGGAAAAACCAGCATGGTATCAAAGCTACTTTGAAAGGACAACTGAATCATAGTGTGCCCAATGAACAACCTAAGAAGGAGTTGATTGCCTTGTTGTTGAAGGACTAACAACATGGCCAAGTTGGTTACCAGTCTTAGGTGTAAGGATAGGTTGGATGGGTCATCCAACTATAGTCCTTGGAAGGAAAGTATCAAGTTGGTCTTGTTGGTGAACAAGATATGGGAGTTTGATAAAAAAGGAGATTCAAAAACCAACAGATCCCAAGTAGTTGGAAGTATTTGAAGAGTTGGATGTGAAGGTGTTGGCCGGATAAATCAATCTTGTAGACAAGGCCGATCTCCCTAGTATCAAAAGATATTTAGCAACAAGCAGGACAATCAAATCTGTGTTTCTCTAAACATATACAATTCATAACCAAAACTAAAGCCCTACCTTAAGTCCAACGCTAGTTTGTAGCAGCCATCCTTCAACTGTCCCAAAGGGTTTCCTTTTGAGAACCTACAATCACAAACAAGCACACATCAAATAACATCTGCATAGCTAATATCATAAATCATGTTCATTATGGTGATCAAGGAATCCATAAAATAAACCATAAAACACAAGTTATTGAGAAAAAAAAACTTATTTGTATTAACTTGAAATAGAAGAACCTTACAACCTTTTAAGTCTTGATGTTGTACAAGCTCTTCCCAGGGTCCGAAACAGGAATCTCCTTTACTTTGACAAGCTTCACACTCTTCCAAATGAGATCAAAGAGGTATGTAATCTCTCCTCACAAAAGCTCAATTAGGAAGGCTAAGTTCCAATAGCATCTCACCTCAAAAATATTCAGCTTTTAACCTCCCCAGTAACCAGCCCAATGCTTCATTTTATAGTGCAAAGGAAGGAGGTTACAGGTCCACCTATGAAGGGATAGAGTCCTCCTTCAAAGGGATAAGCTCCTCACATCAAGGGGTTAGCTCCTTAACGTATGGGATGCATGAAACTTAAGGGAGCGAACTTGCCACCTCTAGATTCCTTCCAGAACCTTCTAGAAATGACTGAAAGTGAGTTTTAAAGAATATTCTTGCGCCTTTTTAACTTTTACAGGGGTCCACACCCATAACACAAAGACAAAGCGGTCAGGTGCGCAGGGAACGTGACCATTAGGTGCGGGACCATAGGTAATGTTAAGAGAAAGTATGAAACCAGATTTTTAGAGACTTTTAAGGGATTTCTCTTATTTTCAAGGCTTGATATGAGGAACTGAGGCTTAAGACTTGCAAAGGAGGAAAGTATGAGTGATAATGGACTCACACAGATTGCAGAATGCTAAGGTGACAATTTTTTGTGCAACAGATTTCCCCCTAAAGTGCGAACTCTGTAATAGATGAAGAGTGAAGTACTTTAGTTTAAAGGATCATCTTGTGGACACCCTAGTTGGAACCTGTAAAAACATTCAATGCAAAATATATATATGTGAACATATCATCGATGAGGTAGGCATTCCCATACTTAGATCAAACTGACTAAACTGTTTTGATACAGGAATGATTTTGTAATACATCAAGAGTATAGACATATGTAGACAAAGTATGGGCACAACCATCTATTTATGAATAGTCCACTGTATAATGAATAACAAAATTCCTTGCAGCCTGGATGGTAGAAACTAGATCCAGGGTCTTGATTTCTGCTTCCCGAACTAGTACGATTTTATCCATGTGAATGAATGTGTCGAAGTCGAACATGGTAGAAACCACTTGATTACTAGTCAATGATGTGAACTATTAACAAGTGTGAGAGAAACCACCAGTAATGTCAATGGCTCTCAAAGTACTCAGTATAATCCATGAAATGTGAATAGATGAGCTGATGTTGAACATGTCATAGAATCCTTTGATCGAAGGCCAATGATGCAACCTATCGTCGAAGGCGAGAAACCTGCCATTAGGGCATGCAGATTCCAAGGTATTGATGATTCCTAGATGATATTTCTAGATAATGAGCTGAATTCGATAGAAAGTGACCTGTCGTAGGCAAGCCCACAACACAAAATCATAGATCAAGTTTTGAAGAAATATATTTGGTAAGGAATAACTCAGGGATGGTCAAAATGGATGACAAATATTTTGCAGATGAATGGTTTATTTGAACTGATCTCTTGAACACATAACGACATTACAGATGGTTTGGTGACAATTGACCCAAAGCTAATATCCAAAAACCAGCTAAAGACTTTCAATATGGTTTGATTAACTGTTAGGCAAAGGATTTCCCAACCCAGGTGAACAAAAGTGTCGTGTTCAAAAGTGGTTAATTGATTTTCTAAAACACAAAGTGTAACACACGAGTTCATTTTTCTCTCTTTTCCCCCACCATTTCTGGCAAGTACCTCTTTATTTTTGACAAGCTTGAGGAGGATAACATTTTCTTGTTTATAAGCTCATCCTTTGGATAAGTCCAACTTAGTTTAAAATTCGAACCCTAAGAAGGAGTGGTTCATTCCTGTTTAAAATTGAACAAGTTCTTTACTGTTAAATTTTAACGAGTCCAGTATAGGAAAAACTCAGTGTTTTTCAATTTTAGGGAGTTAGAAGAAAACCTTAAGGAAACTCCATGGGTGTCCTTTTTCGTAAATTTGTGTCCCCCAAGCTCGAAAAAGTATAAAATAATTCTTGAGAGAACCGCTTGACCATTATGATCAAGGAGTACTTTTCATAATTAGTGGCTCCAATCTGAAAAAGTAAAAAAGCAATCAAAGACACGTCGTGTTATAACCAATATCGAACTTGAAATGACAAAAGTCTGATGATCCTTTCATGTTTATACGGTCAAAAAAGGGTTGTAAGTGGACCATCCTTTTAATTCCGTTTTAACGAGTTTAAAAAGGAAAAACTCAACAATCTTTTCATATTTTATGAGTCAGAAAAGAGCTTAAAGAGGACTCCTATGTTTCGCTTTTTCGTAAATTTTGGGAGAGTCTGAAAAAGTGAAAAAAGAATGCTCTCTGTTGAAAATGATCAATTTTCCCTGAAAAGTTCAATATTCTACACAAAAACTCAAAACATTACTCATACTTGTTTAAGATAAATAAAAATGCATCAAAACTTACCTTTTTAAAGTGAAAAATAAATAAATTAAAAATTCATTTATTCAAAAAAACTTATAAAAAGGGCTTTTGTAAATTCATTTTTACCGTTTGATTTTAGAGTGAGAAGTGAGAGCTTTTGGGTAAGAAATTTCCTGTGATGATTGCAGAAAATCCATCCGTTGGAATCGAAAACAGTCAGCTCCAGGTAACCCACATCATCCTTATCTTTCATTTCAACCATTTACATTTCATTTTAGAGCTTTAAAATTGATTTTTTAGAGATAATTTCATTTAGAAAAATGCTCACGGGGGTCCGCATGTGCAACGTGCGGCCCCTACGGACCCCGACTTTTTTATACAAAGAAAAAAGTCATGGGTCCGCACCTATTGCTTACGACAAGTGCGGACCTACGCACTGTCTGTAACCAGGTGGGTGCGGACCCCGCGAAATAGGTTTTAAAATTCCAAATTTCTCCATTTCCGCCCAAAATTTTTTGAACTAAATTGTTCTAATACATCTTTTTGCAATGTAAGACATACAAAATGCTTATTTGGTGGGAACACGAGCATGAGGATATGGATCTTTCCGCATTAATTCATCCACCCACAATACGGGCATTGAAAGCATGCAGACTGTTTAAATTTTGGGCCATAACAGGCATGAGGGCCCAAGTAGACTTCTTGCAATCGCTGGTAGACAGGTGGAACATAAAGGACCAATGTTTCATGATTGGTGGCCGTCGGCTCGAAATTGAGCTGGAGGACATATATTTCTTAACTAGTTTACCCAGGAGAGGCAAACGATTATCTCTTTTCAGGACTAGGCCAGGTGGCTAGTTTGTTGCTAGTCTCCGATTGGAGTTTTGCAATGATCAAACAAAGGACAAACAGATCGATATTAAAACTATTTCCCGTCCTGAACTTAAGGTTATTGCGTTCATTGTCACCAAACTATGCAGGAGTGCAACATTACATGTAAATACCAGATCTCAGATGCGAATGGCAGTAGACTGTTATCGAGGTACCGTCTTCAACTAGTGTGAAGCTGTGTTGGCGAATGTAAAAGGCCAACTAACTAGAGCAAAGAATGGACAACTAAAAAACTTTGGATATGGTTTCCTAGTTGTGAGATTTGGTCTAGAGAGGGTCCCTATGCTGGTCCCATAGCAGCTTTCCGTTGAGGTTGGACTTCCTCAAGAGGCTAGGACAATGCATTGGGTTGCAGTAATGGCCCATCATCCTAAGGAGGGTTCAAAGGTTGTTTGATTTCCGCCTGAGTATTTTTCGTTGGTTGAGAAACCAAATTTTCATGATTCAGGATTTTCCATATGCTGCGATGGATTATCGTGGTGACCCAGACATGACTCTTCCACCAAGAGAGCAGTGGGATGATTTAGGTAAAATCATTTTCAACACTTTTCTAAGTTTTAACTAATTTTTTTGTTAAGGAATTTAGACTTCTGTGATCCATAACACTTGTTTAGAAAAAAATTTGGCGAAATCACATAATTGATCAATTGTCGACGTGTTTCGAACCAACTAGTGTGGTTCATCGTCAGGACAGGTTGAAGATACAGATCCAGTTCAGCGTGTTAAATAGTCTAAGCAGAGACTCCAATGGCTAAAAAAAGACTAACGGCTATTTTTCAACTTAAGGACCCCAGTCAAACCTCCTTTAACTGAATTAATATTAATATCTTTTATAATTACTATTATATTTATGGAGCTAAGAAAATTAGGTAAAATATAAAACCGATCAATGGTTAGATATTAAAATTAATCCATTAATTTATTTAAATTATTAATACATTATATATATGTATATAAAATATATATATATTAGTATTATTCAATACCTAATATAATATTATATTTAATGTTTAGTTATTAAATTATTTATATAAAATATTAGAAATTATATTTTACTAAAAAGTAAAATAGAGCAATGTTTAAATTTATCAAAATCAAACCATTTATTTATTAAAAGTTAATTATATATCTATATATATATATATATAATATATATATATATAAATATATGTCCATCTAAATATATAAGTATATATATATATATATTAATATTTCTAACATTTTTAATTACTATTTTATATTCATGTTATATATAATATATATATATATAATATATATATATTATATATATATTTTCTATTTCTAACTATATAAATATACATATATCTATCTAAATATATAAGTATATATATATTAAAAATTTCACTACCTAACATTCTAATAATATTTTATTTAATGTTTAGATATTCAAATATTATACATATTTATATAAATTAGTGGATAAAAAGATATAGAAATTTTTTTTTAAATTTTTTATCTTACTTTATTTATTAAGGTTAGTTTAAATTAACCTAGAACTAACCAAAAAACATAAAGATAAAAATCAAAACACAGATCAAATAAATATTAATTAAATGAATAAATGAAAAATAATATTGATTAGTTACTTTAATTCGAAACTGATAATAAAAAGTTTTAAATGCAGATGTGGGTCCATGATGACCAGCCACTCTCCAGCCTTATGAGAGGAGACACCCAGCTGCAGCAGTACTGGCCCTACAGGACCAATCTACAAAGATCCTGACCGACTTGGAGAATCATCTAGAGCATTTGATAGCAGATATTCCAGAGACTAGCATAGATGATATTCCACTTAGGTTACAGCGATATGTGATTGGGGTCCCAGGAACTTTTAGGAGATTCCTTTGTAGGGTGGCCTGAGCAGTGGTTTCTTATCGTGATCATCACCAGAGATAGGATGATCGCTTTTGTAGACTCACACAACATTTTATGTCTTTTTGTATTATCATTTTTGCCGATCATAAGGTGGTTTTCAACCTATGATCGAAGATGACGTATATTTGACACACTTCTATGCTATGATATATCACTATTATTGGCTATCTTGAGTAACATGGTATGGAATGTTATAAATTTACTATTTTGATTATTGAAAATGTCTATTTATCATACAAGAAGCAACTGCATCTACTAATGTATTTAAATATCTTGGAATATGTTGATATTCAATGTAATCAAATTCATGTTCCAAGAGACAAACTCTTAAAAATAATCTTAATAACACTGGATTTCTAATGGCATAAACCATGCTAAGCTGTAATACAACGAGTTCAGAATCTAACCTAACAATCAAACTCTGAATCCCAAATGAGATGGATTCAGATAATAACTCAATCACTGCACTATACTCTGCAATGTTATTCGTTGTTTGATCGAGGCTTACCCCATGCATAGATACTAACTCATCAGGGGGTGAATAAATAACCCAAGTTGTGAAAGAAATATTATGTGTACTATGACAAGCACCATCAGCAAAACCAATGTATGTTTGAAGAGATGTCGATATCTGCAATATCAAGAGTAAAATCAAGATAAGTAGGAATAATGATAAAAGCACTCTTTAAACTAGGCACACTTTTCTAATCCAAAACACACCAGCTACTAATCTAACAAAAATCTCCACACCAAAATTTAAGCATAATATCTCTTAAGATAAAGCCCATTTCTGGGTTTACCCAAAGAGACACTGTCAAAATCTGCTAATTCATAGGCTCCTTTTGCCAACTTTTGCTTAACAATATAAGGACCATGCCACATAGGTACAAATTTTCTAGCCCCTAGCTTATTGTTTGCTTGATCGTATAGTAAACCTAGGTCTCCTTCCGAAAAATTATAAGGTGTAACAATTTGGTCATACAGAGCTTTTATCCGTTTCGCATGAGTATCGATTGCTAATGCAACATTGCGTTGATTCTCATCTAACTGATCTAAGTACAAAAAACGTTTCTCCTCTTCAGAAGTGGCTGGGAGTAATTCTATGGCTATTTGCAAAGACGAAATTTTGCATTGAATGGGTAACACTACTTCCAAACCGTAAACCAGTTGAAAAGGAGTGAAACCAGTCGAAGTTTTTACTGAGGTTCAATATGCCCAAAGTGTTGAAAATAACATGTTATGCCAATTTGACCTATGAATACCAATGATTCGTTGGATCATAGTGACTAAAACTTTATTGATAGCTTGAACCAAACCATTGGCTTGTGGGTAATATGGACTAGAACTATCGTGACGTAGGCCGAGTTGATCTGTTAGTTCAGTCATCATGATGTTTTGAAAATGACTTCCACAATTAGTAATAATAGCTTGAGGAACACCGAATCTAGCAATTATATGATTGAAAATGAAAATTGCAGCAGTTTTCTGTTTACCGAAAATATAGGCATTGCCTCAGCCCACTTAGTAAAATAATCTACTGCAAGGATGATATACGCATGCCCCATCGCTGAGTGAGGGTTACATGTAATAAAGTCAATACCCCACTTTGCGAAAGGATCAACAATAATTATAGGGTGGAGAGGAGCGGGTGGAGCATGCATCTTACAATAAAAAATTTGACAATTGTGGCATTTCCAGACTGCATAGATACAATCTTTGAATAAGGATGGCCATAAATAACTAGCATGAAATATCTTTTGGGCTGTGGCATACTCAGACATATGACCTCCACATGCTCCAGAGTAATAGTCATTCAGAACCTTTTTAGCTTCTTCATGAGTTATACAACATCGAAAAATAGAATCCGCCCCTCGAAAATAAAGTGTATCACCAATAATATTGTATTGTTGGGATTGGAAACGTATTTTCCATCGCTGAGATCATGAGATTTCAGGCCAAAAAGATTGGGTTTGGAGATAAACAATAATATCTCCATAACATGGATCAAGAGTTGATCCGAATTTAAACAGGAACGCAATAAAATACAAAGAGAACCACATGCACAAAGATGCAGCGGAAATAATGCTTCATTTCATTAATGGAAAATACCGAAATATGCTTACAACCAGAATGGAAATAAACCAGCTAGGGCGATGGTAGCTTATCTCTGAGAAGAGATGTGTGGCTACATGCCTCTGAACTGTGTTACATGAGGCTCGAAGGCCTATTTATTGTTGAGAAACAATGGAAAACCCTTCACATTCCAAAACCTAACCCTAGAAGATGAAACGCCAAATTGTGGGCCCCGTTTTGGGTAAACTGGTACATCAATTTCCCGGGGTCGTAACTTTGGCATACGATCTCCGTTTGACGCGTATGATAGCTCGTTAGAAAGATCTATCCGAGAACTACCACTTTGGGAAGGGAAACATCGGTCCATGGACCCATGTTGCCCCCAGATTTCCCAAAAAACGTCGTTTAGGGCCTCAAAACGGCTCCGGAAGTTCAGGACCCGAAAAAACTGCTAAAAATAGTAAATTGTGCTACATTTACGGAAACTGAAAAAC
>APFE031607824.1:0-17344 GCA_000404065.3 Pinus taeda
CCCTCCACCTCCTCCTCCTCCTTAACCTCCTTCATCTCCTCCTCATCCTCCTCCACCACCTCCACCTCCACCTCCCTTGCCTCCTCAGAAAACTTAAAAAAAGATCAAAATTGCATATCATTTCATTCTCTTTATTTATAATACATATTTATTCATTCTTTGTAGCAATAGCTCATCTATCAATATATACATCACAATATAAGAAATAATATATATGAAAAATTGCAATATAAATAAGTAATTATGAGAACAACAATTTCATTTTAAAAAAATGTAAAATTTAAATAAATTGTATTCAAAAGTTGTGAGAAAAATCACACCCAACTCAATGTTTATTCGTATTCTACAAAACTAGAAGGGAATACATTGGAGAAAATGAATTTCTATGGGAGATTGAAAAATAGTTCCATGACGAAAACAAATGTGTGAAATCATTGCCATAAAACCCCATTTTTATGATGTCCAAGGAAATTAGTTTAAATAACAACCTTTTTTGAGAAATTAAGTAAAATCACTTACAAAAATTATGGATTGTAAACATAAAGGTTAATTTAGTGTTTGGTCATTCTATAGGGATGGGAACTCTTGCTTCTATGAATTTTATTTTTATTTTATGGGGAGATAATGGTATAAAACATAAACATTTTAACTTAATATTGGGGATAATCATCCTTAATCACTATTTCAATAAAAAAATCAACCCCCAAAGTTTTGGACCCTCGAATTTCAACTCTAAAAAAAAAACTCCCCTAAAATTTTATATGCATTAATGAAGACTATAAATGAATTCCAAAGAGTAATTTACGACTGAAAGATTTTGTAGAAAAATGTATAATTGAAGACATGGCTGCCACAAATTAAAAATTAAACTTTATTTTTAATTAAAGATTATTTTCCCCAACCATCAGATATAAAATATAATAACGAAAGTGTAATTTTTAAATCATAACACCAAATTTTGCAGATTTTCCAAACAAAAAATTATTACAGTTAAAAATTAAGAAAAAAATTCAAGATTGTAAAGCAAATGCAGAAGCCTCATCTATTAGATATGACAATCATTATTAGTATGAAAAGTTAGAAAATGGAAAGGAGACTAGGGCTTTTATTTACCCTCTCTTTATTAATGACAATATTTAATTATGAGAAAATAATACAATGTAAATTTTTTTTTTTATTCCTAAGAACAATTCATACAATTTATTTACTTGTTACTACCTGTAATGAAGTGATTCCATCGTTTACAATACTATCATATTTGTCTATTTATATTCTAGCAGTACACATTAGATATTCGTGTCAACTCTATATATTTTATTTCTGCATAATGATTGTATATAATTTACTATTACTATCATTTTATTTGAAGAAGAGAATACACAAATTAGGCAAGAGGTGTGATGAACCCTTGTCATGGGAGTTTGTAAAGGTTTTCCAAGACTAATTTCTCCATGGCCAATAGGAATTGTTTCTCTTCTATTCCTATGTTCCTTATCTTCATGTGATTTCTTCTTTTCCTTTCTAATAGTAACCAAAGGTCATCATCTAGTATACATCATTTTTTGGGAATATTTTATTAAAATATAAAATGTTGTAAAATATTTGTGGTTCTTTCAATGAATTGTAAAATCTTGTAAAACATTAGTGAATCATTGAGTTAATTATAAAATCTTGTAAATTATTGGTGAATCCCTCATTTAACATTTACATCAAGTTTTTTTCCTTCTTATGCATTCATTCTCTAATAGAAATAGTTATCCAATTACTTCATTCTCTAATAGAAATAGTTATCCAATTATCAAAGTGTTGGGCATACACAAAATAAGGCACGGTTGCCCACCGCCCGATTCGGCCACAAGACAACCGATATGCTTGCATTACAAAGCATCCTTCCAACACTTGTAGACGCTACAAAAACGAAAAATGCAATCAGGGGCAACCGTGCCAGCAGAGACTCTACCAGTTGAGAGCAGATTGATCCATTACCGGCTAAATTTTCTAAATCTTCAGCCATTAACCACTGCCTTTGACAATCCTCTATCATTGACCATAAAACCCTTAAAAAAAACACTATTATCACATTTCTCTTCAGTATTACCTCGAAATTGAAGGCGTTAATTTGACGGCTTTGTTTAACTATTTATTTTACCTTTTGGATATTTTCCCAGTTTGCCAAACAATTTTTTTTTACAAAAGTTGTTTTAAATAGTTTAAAAAACATTTAAATGGTTCAAAGTTTATAAATTAAATTTATAATTCTAATAAATTTTTATCATTTCTATTTTAATGCTCAAACTTTATAAATTAATAATTTTATTAATTTTTTATCAATTTTTATTTTAACAAAAATTGATGGGATGGTTCTACCTCCATTTTTGTCCAAAAGGGTTTACTACAAAGATCATAAAGCATAAACACATTCCTATAGATGTCTCTCTATAGACTGCATGTCCAAAGTGTAAATCTTAGTTGCAAGCTTCATTGATTGAAGATGAAAATTTTGAGGCCATTAAAAGTGAAAATTTTATTATCTCACAAAATAGAAGGGGGAGATTTGCGAGAGTGATCAATATGGAGTATGTGCAAAGGGAAAATGTTTTGTTCACTTGTGGTTCACAAGTGATTTTAGACTCATATATATTCAATTTGGGTGATATTATTAAATCCTAGATTGAGAAGTACAAACTAGATTCAGGATGCTAAGTGATTAGATTGATTAGAGAGATTGACGACAGTATAATATTTTAGCAAAGAGATTTTATATGGAGTATATATAATTTCTGTATATATATTACTGCTTATACTATTTGCAAGTACATTCTATATATCCATATGAGGACATATAATATATATATTATATTATATATTATATATAAACGTTTGTCATGTCACTTTTGTGAATTGAAATTAAAACTAATGGTTACAATAGTATACAAGAAGATTCGATATGTTGATTCGATTAGGTTGTTGAGATATTTTCTCCACAAAAAATCTCCTAGCTTAGAATCTATTGGATCTCATATGCACTATATGAGTGTGATGTATTCTAGTGTGAAACCTAATAGAAAAACAAATTGTGTGTGTGTATGAGAAGTTATGATTTCTTTCTTGGTATCAAAGACATTTTGAGAATAACTTTTGTAACGAAGACAAGTGTGAAATTATTTTTGTTATGTAATTTTTTTTGCCAAATTGGTATTTGTTTCTTTTGTTAATGAATATATACAAGTGTGAGGAGGCATTGTCGAGAACATTGTGAGGACTGTTAGCCTTGTTGGCAAATGGCCCAAAAATGGATCCAAAACACTCTCGAAGTCTTCAAAATGTGTTTAAGGATCATTCAAAGATCAAAACAATCACATGCCAAGAGCCCTCAGAATGGCGGAAAAGCACTATCGGGAGGCAGAAAACCAGAGAAAACAATGAAAAACAAAGTATCAAAGGCATAAACATTGATACGCACAGCAGCTGCCAGATGTGGTTGATCAATGGTCTAGATTTGATCGGCGGGTCGCAATCGGCGGATATCGGCTTGGACTGTATGGAACTTGCGACAACGATCAGTGATGCAATGTGGACCATCGATGAAGCACGCAGATCGATGACCCACATCGCATCGCAAGATCACTATCGGAGATTAGTGAAAAGCGCTATCAATGGCTCGAGGCATGAGCGATATGCGATTACGATTAGATCGCATCGCTATATCGCATCGGAGAAACACCATGGAGTCGGGCCTTTACACATATATGTGTGAGACCCGATGAACCTGACCTGACAGTATTCTAAATATTATTTCGTAATATTTGAGGTCTGCAGAAAAGCCATTTTCAATGCATTTTCGCAGTTTTTTACATATTTCTAAAATACAAAGGGGAAGCAAGGGAACAAGCCACTTGCAATTTATGATAGCGATAAGTATGGACCTAATAGAGGAATGGACAGAGTTCAAGGACTTTTAAGTTCGAAATAAACAGAGCTTGGTAAGAGTTTATAGTGTTGCAACGTTTTCTGTATAAACTAGAAAACAATCATTGTTAGTATTTAAAGGGATTACAAAGGCTCGAAGACCCACTCCATCACAGAATAGAGGCCGGGGAATATTTGTCGAGAGACAATGGGCGAAAAGTGAAAAAAAGGGCCACAACACAATGCAGCCCAAAACAGAAGCGATCATGGAGCATCAACAGTGCAACACAGCCAAAACCAACAAAAGTGATCGGGGGGCATCTCTGGCACGAACGAGCTCCCTGCCAGCGCAACAAAGTACTAGAATGAGGTTACTCTATTGTTAGAGAAGAAACCTCCAAGCCCATGTGTACCTAGTTAGGGCATTAATTCGTTAAAGACAAAGGGAATATATTAAGACTTCTAGAGCCTCAGAAGGCTCGAGAACATTGTAAAAGGGCCTATAAATATGTGAAAAGTCAGAGTAACAAGGGTTCAACTTCTGGATATTGTGGATACTTTGCTACTCAAGCTTCTCATCTTCATTCTAGCAATATAAGCCTCTTTTGCTGTTATATATTCAATTTCCATTTTCTCTTCTCTTCTAAACTTGCACATGAATAGGTTTTTCATGTTTCTTCTGTGTCTAATGCGAAATAACTGTCATCTTATCTCTGCATTGATAAATTAGATTTGCAAGTTTCATTTACTTCCTGTAGTTGGCCATTCATATGTGTTTATATGTGCATCTATTGGTACAGTCGGTATTATCCATCTATCCACTAAGTCTACAAACTATTGAGCATTAGTGGTCTAAAGCCTTGTAAAGTTGAGGGTGCTCATGCATGTCTTGAGTAAAAATAGAGCTGAAATGGTTATCTGGCTTGATCCAGACCTTCGTCCATTCCAATAGTTCCGAGAACAATATTGAAGATTATATGTTACAAGGCATCTCCGAGTTGCCACCTAGGAGAGTTTCTTGGAGTGATAACATAATTAGCATCGTTGCTGGGGAGAGGAAACTGAAGCTCAGCTTCCCTGGGAGACGAAACAGATCCAGTTTTGATGATAGACAAAGTCTGGGCACCTTTTCAATTGTAATCATCTATCTAGAAACTCTACTAGAGGACAAACCTTTTGGTGACTCCACTTCATAGTTTTGGCTCAGTTTTTGAGGCATGCTCAGAGAAATCCTCAGAAGCCACAAGCTGACCGAGTATTTGATCCTAAGAAAATCATCAAAGAAAGAAAAGTATTCCAGAAAGGAGGATTAGGTTCAAGTAAATCTAAACAATATTCTATATCTCTTCAAGAAAATCCTGTAATAGAACAAATACATGTTGAGAGTATAGCATCTAATACTAGTAGTGAAGAAAAAATCTGAGAGATTCATAAAGCTCCTATTATTTAGGTTCTCCTTTTGTTGTATGCCCAAAGGAAACCCTATCTTATACCCATAATACTCCCTTAGTCTTATCAGTCACTCCTCATTCCTCTATCATTCAGATTGCCAGTACCCTTATAGCCACCACAGCTATGGCAGGACCACAAGAACCTACAAAAATGGAAAGAACCATAGCTGCTAGGTATGGAACTCTAGTAGTGCCCACTCCTTTCAATTCCATGCCTACTACAAAATAGCAGAAGTATAGGCCCAAGTTCACTGGGACTTAAGGTGTTATAGATGAGAAACATCTTGAATCATTCTATAGCTATGTTGATAACCTAGACATTAGTGAAGATGGTGTGTGGATGAGAGTATTTATCCAAAGCCTAGATGGAGAGGCTAGAAAATGGTTAAGAGAACTGACCCCAAGATCTATAGCAGATATTGAGGCTTTATATGATGCATTCCTAAATCATTGGGGGTATAAGAAGGATCTACTCTACTACCACACCGAGTTTCGCAACTTAAAGAGGGAAAATGGTAAGTTTCTTTCTGATTTTAATAAGAGGTTTAACTTCATGTACAACAATATTTGAGCTGAAGTAAAACCCACCACTACCTCTGCTAAACTCACCTATGCCAGTGCTTTTGATTTGACTTCGGTCTACTATTGAGGGAGAGGCAATGTGCTACTTTGGCTGATATGCAAGATGCAGCCTTGGAAGTAGAATCAAACATCATGGCTACAGAGAAGCTCAAGGGAAATGTTGATAGAAGAAGAAAAAGGGGCAAGTCTTCATCATCTTTAAACCCTAAGATAGATAAAATGACTAAGATGATAGAGTCATTAGCCTCTGAAATATCCAAGTTAAAGGTTGAGCAGCACCCTAGGAAAGGAAGAGTTCATAATACCTTTACTCCTACAAATCCAAATCCAAATCCATATAGAAGAGCTAATGAGCAGTTGCAGATTCTGCAAAGAAGCAAAGATGCCAATGAAGACCAAAGGGTGAAGACCCCTTTCCAGAACGTAGTCGTGGACGAAGAGTAGTTTGATGAAGATGATGAGATCCATTGTATGCAAGACAAAGGCAGTGCCTCCTTTTTGACCTTAGCTGCCTAGGAAAGGTCATTATTCAATGACCAGATCAACCAAAAGTGGGATGGTGGAGCTTTTCTACAAAATGAAGATCAGCACAGATATAACCTGAGGTTGAATATGAATAGTGCCAAGGAAACTCCTATTTAAAGAACTGTTGTCCCTTCCAACACAAATGGATCTTGGTAGCCACTAATTATTTCAACAAATGGATCGATGTCATACCCACTAAAAATGCTAATCATCAAGTTGTCATAAATTTCTTGAATGAGAACATTTTCACTAGATTTGGGTGCCCAACCAAACTAGTCATTGATAATGAAACAACTTTCAAGGCTGAAGATTAGGTGGACATGTGTGAATCCATGGGCATTCAATTGGTGCATTATACCTCATATTATCCTCAAGGTAATGGCCTGGCAGAATCATCTAACAAGAGTCTTGTAAGGATAGTCAAAAAATAGTAGGAGGACAACAAAAAGAGATGGGATTCCAAGTTGAAGTTTGCACTGTAGGCTGACAAAGTTACCAACAAGAAGTCCATAGGAAATTCTCCATTTAAGCTAGTTTATGGCAATAATGTTGTTTCTCCTCTCTAGCTTATTCTCCCTGTGGCCAAATTATTTCAAGAAGAATAGGATGAAATGAATGACATGGTAAGGAGAATGAATAACCTAGTTGAATTACAACAGATTAGACAGCATCTGGTTGAAAAGTCAAAATTTCATTAGAAGAAAATCAAAGAAACCTTTCACAGGCAAATAGAAATGGATAATTTCCAAGTTGGTGTCTGGTTTCTCAAATGGGATGTGATGAAGGAAAAGAAAGGTAATCGTGGTAAGGTTGACTCCTTATGGACAGGTACATTTGTCATCTCGCAAATTCAATAGAACAATACCTTTATTCTACACAGTCTAGAAGGAGAAGATGACTTTGGCAGCCTGGTCAATGGGCGATTCTTGAAACTTGATTTCATTTAAGGCTTTAAATCCTTGATATTGTAAATATGTTTTTCAGTTTTTATTCTTTCTATACAATATAGGCTCCATGCCCAATGGAACACTAGGAGATAGATTTGATTTTGGTTTTATAATAAAGGCATTGCTTTGTAGTTCTTGAAACCTCACAGGGAGGCTTTCATCCCCAGAAGTAGCCAGTGTTAGCCTTCTTGGCAAATGACCCAAAAATGAATCCAAAACACTCCAGAAGTCTTTAAAATTTTCTTAAGGATCACTCAAAGATCAAAATAATCGCATGCCAAGAGCCCTCAGAATGGTAGAAAAGCACTGTGAGGAGGCAGAAAACCATAGGAAACAATGAAAAACCAAGTATCAGAGGCATAAACATTGATACACATAGCAACTGTTAGATTTGGCCGATCAACGGTCTAGATTTGATCGGCAGGTCGCAATCGGCGAAGTCAATCGATGGATATCGGCATAGATTGTATGGAACTTGTGATAGTGATCCATGATGCAACATGGACCGTCGATCAAGAACGTAGATCAATGACCGACATCGCATCGCACAATCGCTATCAGAGACTAACGAGTAGCGCTATCAATGGCTCGGGGCATGATATGTGATTGTGATCAGATAATATCACTATATCACATCAGAGCAACACCAAGGAAAGGGGAAGTTACACATATATGTGTGCTACACAATGAACCAGACCTTACGGTATTCTAAATATTATTTCATAATATTTGAGGTCCCAGAAAAGCCATTTTCAATGCATTTTCGCAGTTTTTTATGTATTTCTAAAGTACAAAGGGAAGCAAGGGAACAATCCACTTGGGATTTGTGATAGCGATAAGGATGGACCTGATAGAGGAATAGATAGAGTTCAAGGAATTTTAAAGTCTGAAATAAATAGATCTTAGTGGGAGTTTATAGTGTTGTAGCATTTTTTGTATAAAACATAAAACAATCATTGTTAGGATTTAAAGGGATTACAAAGGCCCATAGACCCATTCCATCATAGAACAGAGGCGAGGGAACAAGTATCGGGAGACAAAGGCCAGAAAGGGAAAAAAAGGGCCATAGCACGATGCAGCCCGAAACAAAAGCGATCACGCAGCATCAACAATGCAACAGAGCCAAAACCAACAAAAGTGATCAAGGGGCATCTCTGGCATGAGCGAGCTCCCTGCCAGCACAACAAAGTACCAGAATGAGGTTACTCTTCTTTAGAGAAGAAACCTCTGAGCCCATGCATGCCTAGTCAGGCATCAAGTTGTTAAAGACAGAGGGAATAGATTAAGACCTCGCGAACCTCAGAAGGCTCGAGAGCATTGTAAAAGGGCCTATAAATATGTGAAAATTCAGAGTAACAAGGGTTCAACTTCTGGAGACTATGGATAATTTGCTACTCAAGCTTCTCATCTTCATTCTAGTAATATAAGGTTCTTTTGTTGTTATATGTTCAATTTCCATTTTCTCTTATGTTCTAAGCTTGCACTTGAACAGGTTGTTCATGTTTCTTCTGTGGTTAATGCCAGATAATCGTCATCTTACCTTTGCATTGATAAATTAGATTTGCAAGATTCATTTACTTCCTGTAGTTGGCCATTCTTATGTGTTTATATATGCATCTGCTGGTACAGTCGTTATTCTCCATCTACCCATTGAATCTACAAACTATTGAACATTAATGGTCTAAAGCCTTATAAAGCTGAGGGTATTCATGCATGTCTACAATAAAAGAAAAGTTGAAACAATTATCTAGCTTGATCCAAATCTCCATCCGTTCCAGTAGTTATGAAAACAAGGACAATTCTTTATGCTCTATGCAAAATAATTGAAACTATTGTCAAACAAAATTTTATACCCAAGGTTCTTGATTAATCTATACATTCATCTGCTTCTATTGATTTTGTGCATCTCATTTTCTTTATATTAATTTTCCAGTTCACTAACTTACATCCCGAGGTTCCCCATTGATTTTTGTGTGAAATATCCTGATTAGAGGTTTCTTCTACCTAATCAGTTCAACATAATTTTGATGGTATGATTGTCTACCTCAATCAACTAACAATGTTGTGCTTTACCTATGAAATAGAGGCTAATATAACAAGACACAAACACATTCCTTGGCACTTTCGTTACTATGGAATGCTTGGTTGGATTTTGGAATGGGAACATCCATTCCTGTGAATTCCATCACTGACTTAACTCATGGTGTCTTTGTATTCTACCATTACAAAACCTACCAGTGGGAAAGCGATTGGTGAAGTTAGTGATATTGTACCACATCTTGACCTTCACAAGCATGGTCATGTAGTTGTTGTTTCCTGTGTCCACGGGATAATTTTCAAAGATGAATATGGTGTAGGAGGCATAAGGAACAACAAATGAATGCATCATCATAACCACATTAACAAAAAATGTATATGGAAAATAAACTTGATTTACCCAATGTTTTTTTGTAATGGAATTCAATCTTTGAATATTTTTTTTTTTGGTTCTTGAATCTAAACCTCTTCTTATTTGGAAACATAAACATATTTTGGTTAGGTTCCATGGATGATAACTGGATCAAAAATGTATGCATCGAAGGTTACCACTTTACATAATTGTGTATACATTCGATGCCACAACTGGTGTGTACCCTTGCAAGTAACTGTAGAGAAGTCAAATTGGAATCGAGTGAAAGCGAGGATTTTTTTTTCTTATATCCTCATTCTCAATGCTTGATTCAAATGTTAGAAATGATCCCACAATATCAATATGTAATATTTGTTTGAATAACTTGATAATTGGAATCCGTAATTCCCTCTTGTCCTGTGCACATTGCCCACACCATTTTGAGTTTTGGTTATTACTTTCACTTCCTTACTTGTAAGAAAATCATTCTTATTTTGTTTTTACTAGCTATTCCTCCAAAGAATCTATTAATCATTCCTTAAAATATGTGAAGTCATGCTATGATTATTTTTATTGTTATGGGTTTCATATTTTCAATAATGAATGTATATATGGAGTGGAAGAAAACTATAATTGGTTTTATTATTTGTTAATTATTTTCCTATATTCGTTTGTCTCAAATGGAAAGATGCATAACCAATTAATGAAGAGAGTGGCATAGTTCAAATTAGTAGTTCTTGATATTCTTCAGAACTGAGAGAATATATTGTTGATTTATTTATGTGAATCTATTAGAATATGATGAATCTTGTTGTTATTTGGTACTTCAATATCAACAATTACAAGTTATCTATGTATGAAAGTGTGTAAGTGACGAAAGTTTAGTTGTATAATTGACTACTGGATATGCTCATTATCTAAACTACCTACTTATATAACTGTCAAAAATGAAGTTCACTGTATTTTCATAGATGGAAGTAAGTTCATAGAGAAATTTATTATCAATATTTTCCTTGAGTCAAGGAGATTCAATTCTACAAGTACATCATTAGTGGTTAGAGGAAGTTATATTTTAAATGGAGGTCAAGTGGTACATTAAAGTTTTCATGGTGAAGAACATTATGACCTATTCTCCTATATGCAAAATTTAGTCCATAAGGCCCATCATGAAATGTCTTGAGAATATAATGAATTTCATCGTCACACACCATCTAATTTGTTAATCAAAACTAGTGTGGAAGAGATAGCCATTCCAATAAAAAGAGGCTTATTGGCATAAAATTAAAAAATAATAATATTTATGGTAAGTTGTATTTTTTTATATATTTGAAAAAAAATTGTTTATTTTCTTGATAATTGACAAATTGAAAAATAAAAAATTAATTAAAAAAACATAAAAAACAAAATACTGAAATATTTATTAATAAATAAACTTTATATATTATACTGCAAATATATATTTACATAAATAAAAACTATATTGATTATATTTATATGATAAATAAAGTAAATAAATATAAACAAACAAATAAATAAATAAATGTAATATTGATTTCCGTTTAGCATTTATGTATATTATTACATTCTATTATTCGAGGTACATTTTATTATTACTCAAGCTTTGTTCTGCTGCACTCTCTCATTCCTTCAAAACACTCATTTCTAACATGTTCAACATCTCGCGAAGCATTTCGTTTCTGTCTCCATCGTCGTTCAAGAAATCCTGGTACTTTATTTCCACCTTGAATTTATTTCCATCGTTTTTTGTGCTTTATTTCCACCTTAAATTTATAGATAACACAAGGTAATTTATTGTGGAGGTGAACAAACAGAGATCTATCTTTACTTTAGATCTATCAAGCACTAAGAGGGATCAAATATTTCAACATGAAAACCTCTTTTTTTGGGCGCAAAACTCAAAGAAAGGTTTGCAACTTGAAAGACCTTATCACTCTATCTACTTAATAGGTTTGAATTTAAGATGGATCTAGGATAGTTTTTATAGAAGATGCATTATAAGGAAAGTATGGATGTTTATGAAGAATGAATTGATGTCTCCTAACATTTAAAATTAATTTATATATCTATGATAATGTTAAAAGTGTTGAATATAATTGTAAATCACATAAACACATATAAATAATATCAATAATCCTAATACATAGAATGTAATGGTCCTCATATTTTCTTTGTCCACGACATGAAATGGTGAACAAAATGCAAAAACTAATAGAAAATTTTAGATAATATTGATTAGTTTTCTGTAACCTTTATAATTTTTAAATTTTATTATTTTAAAATTACAATTCCTTCAATATTCATGACTTTTGTATTGGACTAAATGATCAAAATTATAGTTCAAATAACAACTTAAAAAATTAATAAAATATTTTATTTACCTAAAATTCATAAAAACTTTGAAAATGTATGTTAATTGTTTCAGAGAAGAGGCATAAAATAAAAGGTTTTTTTTGGTATTATTTATTTTGTAGTAATCTAAATATATTTCAACACAAAATTCACCCTTTAAACAGAGTGTCACAATTTAACTTTTATGTTGATATTTTGACTGCACTAGATTTATGGCTAGCTCAAAACAACATAATAGCAATTAACTTTTATTTACCTCAAATAATCCCTACATTGCACAATCTAGGTTAAGATGCATGTTTTCCTCTCTAGGCATCCCTCAACATTTTTATCTAATATAGATAGATATATGATTGGTATATACTCTCCCTTTACAACTTCTGTTGCTAGCACGTGGATATATTGTGACAACACATAATTAGTGGCCACTGAGTTCAAAGATCTATAGTTTCCTAGACTCATAAAATTGTGTTTTTCATTATTCCTGGTGGAATCAAGCATATTAGTAGACATGAAAGCACAAATTAATATGTTACTAGCACACCAAATAATTTTTAATAACCTCTCTATATCTCAACAGTGATCTTCTAAATTTTCAATGATGGTATATCTTCTTTCTATCCATAGCTATATGAATATGAAATTGTACATATTAGTGTTACAATTCATGGAGTGAAATCATCACATATGTAGCTAAAGGCTAGACTAAAATATGTTTCAGAAAAAGGCATAAACCATCATAATACCTACACATCTCCCTTATATGAGGATTTAGGGCATCATTCGTACAATCTGCGTAGCCTAGCCCAGCCCAGCCTAATCTAGCATAGACTATTCTAGCCTAGCCTATACTAGTGTTGCATAGCTTAACCTAATCTAGCCTAATCCAACCTATCCTAATGTAGCCTCTCCTAGCTTAGCCTAGCCTAACCTAACATAGCCTAGCCTAGCATAGCCTAATCCAATCTAATCTAGGCTAATCTAGCCTACCCCAATCTAGCCTAGCCACTAGGCGGATCTAGCCTGGCCTAATCTAGCATAGCCTAGCCTATCCTAGACTAAAATAACTTTTCCTATCCTAGCTTTACCTTAACTAGCTTATCCTGAACTAGCCTATCCTAACCTATCCTAAACTAGATTATCTAACATAGTCTAACACATGTCTAATCTAGCCTAAACTAGTTGAGTGTAACCCAACATAGCCTGGCTTAGCCTAGCCTCACTTAAACCAGCCTAGTCTACCAAGGCCTCAACTAGATTAGTGTACCCTATTCTAAGATTAGCCTAGGCTAGGCTAGCCTAAACTAGCTTGGCCTTCTCTACCCTGTCCTAACCTAGCCTAGCCTAGGCTAGGCTAGCCTAAACTAGCTTGGCCTTATCTACCCTATCCTAAGCTAGCCTATCCTAGCCTAAGCTAGGGTAGCCTATCGTAGGCTTGCCTAAGGTAGCCTACCCTAGCCTACCCCAGACTAGCTTACGCTAACCTACCCTAGACTAGCTTACCCTAGCCTATCCTAGCCAAGCCTAGCCTAGCCTAAAATACAAATTTTTAAAAATGTTCAAGTTTAAAGATTTCAGATTACCTCTCTTAGCCTTCCCTGCCTAAGCCTAGCCTACCCTAGCATATCCTAGCCTACACTAGACTAGCCTAGTCTAGCCTAGCCTAGAGTACACTACCCTAGCCTAACCTACAACACCCTAGCCTACCCTAGCCATACCCTACCCTAGCCTAACCTACCCTACCATAACATAGTCAGACCTACCTATCCTTGCCTAGCCTACCCTAGCCTACCTTAGCCTACCCTACCCTAGCCTACCATACACTAAACTAGCCTTGCCTACCCTACCCTAACCTACCCTACCCTAGATTACCCTTCCCTACCTTAGCCTACCCTTCTCTAACCTAGCCTAGCCTACCCTAGACTACCCTAGCCTACACTAGCCTATCCTACCCTATCCAAGCTTAGCCTAGCTAGCCTACCCTACATTATGCTAACCTACAACCTACCGTAGTCGAGCCTTGCCTACCCTACCCTAACCTACCCTACCTTAACCTACCCTAACCTACCCTGGCCAACCCTACCCAACCCTAGCCTACCTAGGCTAGCCTACCTAACCTACCTAACCTACCTAGCTTACCGTAGCTCACCTATCCTACCTAGCATAACTTAGCCCAGCTTAGCCTACCCTAGCCTACCCTATCCTAAGCCTACCCTAGCCTGCCTAAGCCAAGCCTATCCCATCCTCCCCTAGCCTAGCCTAGCTTAGCCTAGCCTAGCCTAGCCTAACCTAACCTAGCCTATGCTACCCTAGCCTAGTTTATGCTAAACTAGCCTACCATACCCTAGACTACCCTATCCTACACTAGCCTAGCTTACCCTAACTTAGTTTGGCCTAGCCTACCTACCCTACCTTAGCCTACCCTTGCCTACAATACCTTGCACTATCCTACCCTAGCTTAGCCTAGCCAAGTCTACACTACCCTACTCTATCCTAGCCTTGCTTAGCCTACCCTACTCTACCCTACCCTACCCTTGTCTAACCTATCCTACCATAACCTAGCTTAGCTTAGCTTAGCCTAGCCTAGCCTAACCTATCCTAGCATATCATAACCTACAAACCTAGCCTAGCCTTGCCTATCCTACCCTACCCAAGCTTAACCTAGCTAGTGTACCCTATGCTACGCTACCCTACACTATCAGAGTCTAGTGTGGCCTACCCTAGCCTAACCTACCATGGCCTACCCTACCCTACCCTACCCTACCTATCCTACACTAGCCTACCCTACCCTACCTAACATAGCATAACCTATCCTAGGCTAGCTTACCTAGCCTACCCTAGCATAACCTAACCTACCCTAGCATACCCTAGCATAACCTAACCTACCCTAGCATACCCTAGCATAACCTAACCTACCCTAGCCTACGTAAGCCAAGCCTATCCCATCCTAGCCTAGCCTAGCATACCATAACCTAGCCTACAATAGCCTAACCTATGCTAGCTTAGCCTAGCTTACCCTTGCCTACCCTAGCCTACGTTAGCCTATTTTACCCTAGCCTAGCATACTCTAGCCTAGCCTAGCCTATTCTACCCTAACCTAGCCTAACATATCCTAGCCTACTCTATCCTAACCTACCTAAGCCTAGCATAGCCTCGCCTATCCTAACCTACCCAAGCTTATCCTAACTAGCATGCCCTAGCCTATCCTACCTTACCATAGCCTAGCCTAGCCTAGCCTATCCTAGCTTAGCCTAGCCTACCATACCTTGTCCTACCCTACCCTACCGTACCCTACATAGACTACAATAGCACACCCTAACTTACAACTGAGCCTAGTGTAGCCTAGCCTAGTCTAGCCAAGCCTAGCTTACTCTACCCTAGCCTAGCCTAGCCTACCCTGCCCTATCTTACCCAACGTAGCCTAGCCTAAGCTAGCCTACCCTAACCTACCTAGCCTACGCTACCATACCCTAGCCTAGCCAAGTCCACCTAGCCCAGCCAAGCCTACCTACCCTAGCTTAGTCTACCCTACCCTTGTTTAACCTATCCTACCATAACCTAGCTTAGCTTAGCTTAGCCTAGGCTAGCCTAACATATCCTAGCATATCATAACCTACATAAACCTAGCCTAGCCTTGCCTATCCTACCCTACCCAAGCTTAACCTAGCCAACGTACCCTATGCTACGCTACCCTACACTATCGGAGTCTAGTTTAGCCTACCCTAGCCTACCCTAGCCTAACCTACCATGGCCTACCCTAGCCTACCTAGCCTACACTAGCCTACCTAGCATAGCATAACCTATCGTAGGCTAGCCCACCTAGCCTACCCTAGCATAACCCAACCTACCCTAGCATACCTTATCCTAAGCCTAGCCTAGCCTACCTAAGACAAGCCTATCCCATCCTAGCCTAGCCTAGACTACCATAACCTAGCCTACCCTAGCCTAACCTACGCTAGCTTAGCCTAGCCTACCCTTGCCTACCCTAGCCTATGTTAACCTATTCTACCCTAGCCTAGCCTACTCTATCCTAACCTACCTAAGCCTAGCGTAGCCTCGCCTATCCTAACCTACCCAAGCTTATCGTAACTAGCATACCCTAGCCTATCCTACCATACCATAGCCTAGCCTAGCGTAACCTATCCTAGCCTAGCCTAGCCTACTATACCTTGTCCTACACTACCCTACCGTACCCTACATAGACTACACTAGCCTAGCCTACCCTAGCCCAACCTACCTACCCTAGCCTATTGTAGCCTACCTACCCTACCCTACCCTACCCTACCCTACACTAGCCTACCCTAACTTACCTAGCCGAGCCTAGTCTAGCCAAGCCTAGCTTACTCAAACCTAGCCTAGCCTACCCTACCCTACCATAGCTTAACCTGCCCTATCTTACCCAACCTAGCCTATGCTAAGCTAGCCTACCCTAACCTACGTAGGCTATGCTACCATACCCTAGCGTAGCGAAGCCCACCTAGCCTAGCGAAGCCTACCTACCCTGCACTAGCCTATCCTAGCCTACTCTACTTAGCCTAATGTAGCCTAGCCAAGCAAACCTAGCCTAGCCAAGCCTACCTAGCCTAGACAAGCCATTTTAGCCTAGCCTACCATAGCCTAGCCTACCCTATCCAGCCTAGCTTATCCTACCCTACCCTACCCTAGCCTAAGCTACCTAACTTAACCTAGCCTAACCTAACCTACCCTAGCTAGCCTACCTTACCCTACCTTACCATAGCTAGCCTACCCTAACCTACCTAGCCTACCATAGCCTACCCTAGCATACCCTATCCTAATCGTAGCCTAGGCTACCTAAGCCAAGCCTATCCCACCGTAGCCTAGCCTACCTTATCCTAGCCTACCCTATTCTAGGCTACCCTAGCCTACCCTAGCCTATTGTATCCTAGCCTACGTTAGCCTATCTTACCCTACCCTACTGTAGCCTAGCCTATTCTGCCTTAACCTATCTTAAACTAGATTATCCAACCTAGCCTAACGCATGCCTAATATAGACTAAACTACTTGAGCCTAACCTAAGATAGCCTAGCTTAGCCTAGCCTATCCTATCTTAGCCCAACCTAGCCTAGTCTAACTTAAACTGGCCTAGCCTAGTGTGGCCTAAACTAGCTTAGCCTATCTTAAACTAGCTTGGCCTAACCTAGCCTAGCCTA
>APFE031607827.1:13379-27077 GCA_000404065.3 Pinus taeda
GAATTATTTTTAAAAAACTAACTAACCATTAATTTATTTATTCTTACTTAATTTAACTTGGTTCCATAAATAAAATAATAATAATAATTAATAAATGAAAATTTGCCCTGGGTCCTAAAGTAAAAAATTATTCGTTAATTTTTAGCCGTTGGAGTCTCTACTCAGACTATTTAACATGCTAGACTGGATCTGTTTCTTCAACTTGTCCTGACGATGAACCACACTAGTTGGTTCGAAACGCGTCACAAAGGTCTTTGTATATGCGATTTACGCTGAAATTCTTCTTATAACTCCTTAACATTATCAGTAAAGTCTCTAATACCAAATTCCACGTTACAAATAATGTCATCGATGGGAACCTTTTTAGGGGCAAGGGAAAAATTAATCCCTTTATCAAGGAAGCTAAAACGGAGTGTTTAAAATTTTTACTAGTAAGATTAATAACATTTTTAAAAAGGTGAGGGGAAAATTATTATTATTATTATTATTGTTATTGTTAACAAATTATTATTCAAGTCAATATTATTATTATTGGAGCAAGAATCATTAATATCAAATTTTTATTAGACAAAATTTCATTGTTATCATAATTAGTGATATTAGAATTTATATTCGTTAATATATTTTGTTTAACCAGAATGAGTAGTTTTATATATATATATATAATGTGCCCATTCATGTACAATATCGGGAATTTACATAGTGTTTTCAAGCCTGCAGAGGGTTGTTTATACATCATTGTTCTACTTTCCTTCTATAAGAGTTTTCCACTTGATTCTTACAAAAATTTCTCATTTCTGAGATCCTATGGCTATATATTAGACAGAACTGAAAAAGTAAATATATACATTTAAAGTGTTCCATTCAAAAACATTTACAAAACTAGAGAGAGAACAAACTAAACTTCCATTGGTGATGGACTATTCAGATCCAGTCCAGTGGATTCTTCTTCATTGCTCATGTTCAGATCTAGCCCGATGGATTCTTCTTCATTTCTCTTGTTTCTCTCCTCCATCTTAAGCTTCAACTGTTCAATTTGTTGACGCAACGCATCCACCTCGTCTTCCAATTGGAGTATTATCTCCTTCTTCTCTAATTTCCGCTCCTGCATGGCCAGATTCTCAAGTTGTGGGTGGATGCATTGCTGCAGAACAACCAACCCTTCCGAAATCTCCAAGTGATCCTACACACATTTGTTACAGGTATTCATGTTGCTTCTGCAGATCAAATAACAACCCTCTTGAGGCCCCCCTGTCCTAGGTCTGCGACGGCCCCAGGAGCTAGACATGGAGCTAACCTCAGCACAATTGCTATTCACAATCATGATTGCACTGCCATTGATGAACCTCTCTAGGATGCCACAAACCTCTATATCACATAATCCCAACTCCATAATACCCACAACGCCAAAAGACTACTAACCTCCAACTCCAATGTGTCTGTGAGGTTCTACTCCATAACCCCCTCCCAAACTAGAAAACTAATGGACTGAAGACTAGCAATTGTACTCAGACAAGCAGCCACTGTAATTCGACATTCAAAATTTCTATGTTGCAGTTAACTCCTCCATAAACCATCTTGAAGTTTGGCATTATGACCCAGACCCAACAACTGATACTCAGAGACCCTAACTTCAACTGCCACGCCTTCGCAGAGGCCACCCATGTAGAGATAAACCTTAAACCATAAAAGCATATCATATCATTATTCCTTAAATATAATGTGCAGGACTAGGTGATGATGCAGTACTGTGGAATGGTACTAATGGAGCTATAATCCCAATTATCCTCCTTAATTTCCCAACTATCAACCATTATTTCACTGCTCTTCTCTTCATCTGTCATCCTTACCCAAGCCTTTCTCCCACAAGCAACCAAAGCAATTATGAGCAGGGGAAATAATTGCTTCTTTGAATTTCCCATTAACTTTCCATCACTTGAGGTGGTGCACCAGCCTTTGCAATAGGATCCAAGCCAAGGGGATTGGATACTCATGCTTTGTCATCTACCGGTCAAAATTGTAGTACTAATATGACAGATGCAGGCACATCGCGATTGTAGATAGAGGAATCCCTTGCTACGAATCACAAGGATAGGTCTGACCAAACATGGAATGATGTGATAGGGGCCAAGGTGTAGGAGGTTGAAAGAATTGGGGGAGGGGGCCATAACAGAGAGGAGAAGAGGTGGGGTAGGGAAAGAGAAAGGTAAAACAAGAAGAGAGGAGAAGGGTGGCAGAGGATAAGGAAGAGAGGGATTAAGAGAGAAAAGGGAAGGGGGAGGGGAGGGGAGGGCAGGGACAAAAAGAGAGGGAAAGTGAGGGGGTGGAATGAGAACTTATATGCGACTAGCCTTACATAATCCAAGTTGATAGTACTTGCTAAATTCTTGGCGAGACCAAGAATAACTTCCTCAACCCAATAATTTAAGTGCGTCAAAAGATTAGGGGATGCAAATCGTTCCCTCGACCTCATTCACAACACTTTTTTCTTCACTTAACTGGAAAGCCTAGTTTGCTTGCTTATCGGTTTCTTGATTATTCCCTCTTAGGATATGGAAAAAGGACATGAAATTGAAGGAGAGGATCAACCTTTGGGATCTCTTTATAATTTGATTTAGGTTCATGTTTTTGGCCGATGAAATATAATTCATATGCCTTATGATCAACATTGAGTCTGCTAATACCTGGATCTTTCTAATGCCATTTTTTGAGCCAATGTTAGACTGAGAAACAAACCATAAGCTCCATCTTGGTTGTTTGTCTTCCTACCAATTCCCCAAGCATATCTATCTTCGATGTTTCCTTGGGATTAATGAGAATCTGTCCCCCTCCTGTCACCACATATTTGTTAAAATATTATTGGGCATTAAATTATTATTAGTTAAACTATTGGAGTCTTTATTAATATTAATAAGTGAAAAAAGGGAAGAGGGGGTCTTTTAAAGGGGACCATGGGGAGAAGAGGAACGCGACACGATAATGGAATCAATTGAGGTAGCAGACTATACCACGTTGGAGGGGGAAGAAATTAACATGTGGGAGTACTACGAAGAAGAGGATAGGGGATGATGACAGGGATCAAAAAGGGATAGAGGTATAATCACGGGTGAGGATACAAGGTTCTAGGTTGATGAGAGAAATTCAAGGTGTGGGGAAGAGGATTCAACGTTGCAGCCAACAGAAAAAGGATTGGTGATAACGTTACTGACACTGATGATAGAATATGTCTCAGAGTTATCAACGCATGAGGGAGAGGAACATAGATCAAGGTTAGCATTGAATTCAGAGAGAGAGAGAGATTCTTTGTAAGGGCGAGATGGATCATGAGCAACGTTGGCTTCGAAACAATCATCTTCATTGAATAGATTATCTTAAACCAACTCATAGGAACCATTTCCACTGCTTGATATCGAAGAGGGCACTTCAATGTTGAAACAGAATTGCAGGTTGGAGCGATCATAATTAACGCCATTGCTAGAGAGTAAAGAGCAGATTTCATTCCTAGAACTTGAGGGGGCTAATTCATTTTTGGACCCAGATTCAAAAGGCATGAGAGTTGAAGGTTTTGAAAGGAGGTTGACTTTGAAACCTAGTTAAAAACCCACGAGTTAAGGGTATAAATTTTATCCTCATTGATCCTATTCAAATCTTGAATAGATGAGTTCCTGCAACTAGAAAAATGGGAGAAGTCACTTTGTAGCCTACTGAAATTTTCAAATTGCTTCTTTTTTTAAATCCCTTCCAAATGTAGAGCCTTCATCGCCGAACCACCATCAATCACACTCCAAAGAACACCAGAAATACCATTTTCCATATCCAAATGAAGAGAAAATAACTTGCGAGATAAAAAAAAATCAAGATCTCTCCTTACCTTACAGATCTTTTATCAAATTAAAGCTAAACTAGTTTTAAGAAAACTATACATGTTTTAGAATTGTTTAGACAATGATTAATATGAGCAAAAACTAGAAGCACTAATTCATCCCTATAGCATTTTAGAAACATAAGATCATATTTTTTCTTAGCAACTTATAGTCTAACTCATTCAAACTGACGAGCTTTATCAACCAATTCCCTTTCGTGTAGGGTTATAATGTTAGATCTAAGACTTTTGTGATCCATATTGCAAATGAGAATGTTTTTCAGATTAATCGCATCATTAGGATTTGGTCGACGTTTTGAACCAACTAATATGGTCCATCCTCATGACAATTTACACCCTTATAATATTATTATAAATAGATTTTAATATATATAATGGCTAATAAATATATTTATATAAATAAATAACGGCTAATTCCTAACAGCTAGTTTATAACTAAATATTATTTTATTATTTTAATAACTAATGCCTAATGGCTCACTCTGGACCCTAATGCATCCTTGCTATTTATTCTTTAGGATTGATTGATTTTTTCATCTTTGTCCTAAGGATGAATCACATTAGTTGGTTCAATACGTCAACAAATCCTGATGATTTAATAATCTGAAGACATTCTCATTTTTCAATAGGATCACAAAAGCCTTAGATATAACACTTTATTACACAATTTAATAATTTAAATAAATTTTAATCAAATTTTTAAATTAAAATTAAAAATAAAAATTAAATTTGTAATAAAAGCATTTAACTTAGGTTTGGAGTATGCTCTCAAATTGTTTTTTTAGCTAAGAGCTCGACTCCCTTAAATATAAGAGAACATATTAAAGACCTATTGTAACATATTTGGTTTTGATAAGCTAGTTTTTGTTTATAAAAGAGGGTATACAAAATATAGAATAAAAAATGAAAATGCAATAAAAAAATGATGAAAGGAAACCCCATGAAAAGAAAAATAATGGCATAAGTGAGCAAATCTAAATGCTACTAGAAAGAATAAATTTGCATTAGAAATAAACTTGGGTTTTGTGTGCAACTTGTTTAAAATGCCACTACTTGATATTCTTGTTTGAATCATACAGTTTAACCATGATCAAATCATTTAAATTTTTGTCTCTAGATTAGTGAATAAGTTCACCAAATTATTTAATCTTAGTGGAACATGATTAGATAGGATAGAATAGGAAGAAAAATTGACCAAATACACTCAAAATTTGCCCAAATGCAAAATGTGTACTAGAATAGGGTTAAAATAGGATTAGGGAAAACAAAATGGCTGCTAGATCAAATATACCAATTCATAGATTAATTTTGTTTTAATTAGGGTTAATTACCTTTTAAGGGTGATTAATTATGTGTAATAAAGTTATGTAATGTTTTATGTCAAAGTTATAAAATGACAAAATCTATTTTGTTGTTAAGCGTTATCAAGTGGATTGTTTTCGATGGTGATCCTCCTCCGCACTCAGATCAACGATCGGGAATTCATTTCGCACCCCCTTCTACAGTTTCGCGTTAACAGCAAGGGGGAGGGGTTTGAAAAGTGGTATTCTTTTCGGCGGGCCCCTTGCAACATGTCATACCCTCATAACTTCGCAACCCCCCCTCCTTCTGCTAATCAATCTCTCCCACGTGTTCACACTCATTCCTACATATCCATTACATCCATACTTGTTCCTACTACTTGTTACCAGCTTCCTGTTGTTCATCAATGCACACAAGTCTTGTTGGTAATAGTTTGATCTTAACAATAATCCAGTTCGATGTTATAAATAAAGCCTACATCCCTTTCACGTGATTTCCTTGATTTCATTACAATTGTTTGAATTACAGGTTTTCAAGCTCAGATCCAGTTAATTTATGTTATAAACTGCACTTTCTTTTTCAAGTAAATACTAGACACCATTATTCACAAAGACTTCTCTCTATTCAGGTATCCATACTGTCAGCATTCTGTTACTATTTCTCCACTTTTATTTAGAATATGAAACCCAAAAGAAAGGACCATCCCTCTGCTAGCAAGACCCTTGCTCAGGAAAATCCAAAAACCTCTGATAACCTAGGCCTTGACCATATCCCTTTAGCAGGCCAGTTTCTTAAGATCACCGACGCAGAGTGTGAATTCGATATGTTCAAATTACACCATTGGTTAAAACAAACTTACCAGGATTCAGAGGATGAAATAAAACTATGGGAACCCATGTTTCCCTTGTTCATGTTCCCTCAAACCCCCTCATTCCCTGTTTTAGTTATGTGGTGTTAGACTAGGTATAATCCCCTTCAAAGAACTGTTGTCCTCATGAGTTTATACCATAAACTTACATTTCCCCAAAGAGCTCAAATATTCAAGATCTTTCTTCCAAAAGATGTTGAACTTCCCAAAAAGAATCCTTCATATCCAGCATCAATGTTCCCAGAGAGAGATAAACAAAGCATCTCCCTAGTTTCTTTCCTATTAGGTTACCAGACACCAATGGGTAGATGAACCTATTCTAGGTTATCTATCCATCTTCTCCAAAGGGCACAAGCCAGCATTCATGTATAACTGTAGTCAATTTTTGGCTGAAAATATGCATGAATAGATTATGAAGATCACAATTGAAAGTGTGTTCAAATACTATTCTGTATTAGTCCATATGTTCCTTTTTCAACAAGGAGACACGATACCAATAACTCTACACAAGCAGGATGATCAACAAATCAATCAATCCTTTATACAATGAACCTCATTGGTCAGAAGAAACTCAATTGAGTTTAAATTTTTATATTTTATTGACTATTTTATTCATCCAGTTGCACAGCTTCTTAATAGCCAGAGTGAACCAAGAATCAGTTCGGAGATAAGAAGTATCCTGCACCCGAGTGACCAAGATAAGAATGAAGACTGGTATCTTTACCAGAATTACACAGAGATTAGGATATATGGCCATGAGTTAGTTCCATACAAATTTGCCTAAATATGTTCCAATGGTATTTTTCTCTCTAGAATATATAAGGCACATAATTAACATGGAAGAGCTTCATTTTGTTTCAGGAAACAGGAAGTCTCGGTTTAAGATCAAGTCCCAAGTGGGGCCTTTTATTTGTAATACCAGAACACATGAATTGAATCTAATTCAACTCTCAAGTAGATGGGATTTCAACCAAGTTTTACCTGGTCTTATGACCCATTAAACATAATATCTAATTCAAGGGTGGAACTTAAAACCACACCTTATAATCATACACCAAAACAGGAGATTGAGAAATACAAGAACCAAGAATAGTGGGAGGAGAACACACTTCAGGAAGCAAAAGAGAAAATTCTACCTGCTTCTACCCTCTAGACTCCCACTTCTCAAGTCAAGCAGGAAAAGAGTCTGCAAAGGGTGCAAAGGAGTTTGTCATTTATCAAAAGAAATAGAAGACTGATTCTAAAGTTACCATTGTGTAGGGTTAGAAAGATCCCATAATTGTCAATCTCGATAATTCACAAGTTTCTACAGGATCAGAGGAAACTATCCTTAACACTCCATCTTCCTCTTCAGTTTCACAGAATCTATTGGAAATTACACAGTCAGCAGGAGTAAGTGAACAAGAGGAACCAAACATTTTCACTAATTTTCTGCAAATTAAGCAAAAGAATGAATCTCTGAAGGCCAATGTCTATGCTTAATTCTGGAAGCATACATCTACTTCACAGCATATATTGTTGACAACATTTGACAATGAAAAGGGAAGGATGAAAATGTCATTCTTACAGGCCCAAGTACTTTTTCCAAAAACTTCTTCAGACTATAAGAAAACCATGTTTTATTTTGATGCTAATCAAATACATCCTATCAACCAAATGGACATGCATCGACAGTTTGGAGAGATGACAATTTCCACCATGACTAACACTGCCATGGCACTGTCAAAATTGAGAACAACTCTTTCAAATGTGTAGTCACAGTTGAAGATAGAGAAGATATCCTCCTTGGAAAAGGATAACAGGGTCAAATCATTAGAAGATTTAGTGATTAAGATTGGGTATGATCCTACTGATGTTAAATTTGCAGAGGACATCATCAACAAGAAGAATGCAGACATCACAACTCTAAGGAAGAAGCTGAAATTACCTTCTACAGAGGATCCTCAAACCAAGGGGATTGAATAAAGAGAGCAACATAAAAAAGAAATTCTCAAACTAATCATTGAGTAAAATATACAAATAAATAAGGTGGAGTAACATATAGAAACTTTGCTCAAGGAAAAGGAAGAGTCTACACAAGTGGCCATAGCTCCAATCACAACTATACCCATCACAATGGTGGGCAAAACAAGGGAATCAATATCAGAAACAACAGAGTCTACATCAACAATAGGTGATCTAAACAAAGTCATACAGGAGTTGTCTCTCCAGAGACAGGAAAATGAAAAACTTCAGAAGAAATTCAAAAAATTGGAGACAAAAAAATAAAGAATGATACTCTTTATGTTGAAGAGATGCAGAAGACCCACAAATTGATAGAAGATTGAAGAGTTGGAAAATGAGTCATTAATGGCTCATACCTTGGCCCAAGCCAAGGAAAACATTTGGGCAAATATAAGCCAAGGTATAACTGAAGTTTGGCCCTCTATACAGATTATTTTTGAACAGGAAGAGCTTATTACTAGATGTCGAACAACTATCGAAGAAGTTAGAGCAATCCTTAAAGAAAAACCAAATGAGGTCACATATATGATTAAGGTGTTGAATTCAAAAACTAGAGCTGAATTAGAAGAAATTCAGATTGCAGACTGGACAAAAACTATTTTAGATATTAAGAAATTTTTGCAGAAGAAGAATATTATGACTCAATTGGAGACAGAGTGCCAGATTTTGAAAATTGTTGTCCAGAGATTTCATTTTAAGTTCAACTTTCTTAACCAAAGAGGATTGCGAGGACTGGTAGCACCAAATGACAAATTAATCAGTTTGGAGGAATATTGCCAAAAGCTTTATACAATTGCAACTGATAAAACTAAATTTGCAAGTATCAAAGTTCATCTTACAGAGAAGGATTTCTTAGAGGCTTTGAACTTTGATTTAGTGATCAAGCATGAAATTAAACATATCTTTATCAATAATCCTACTTTTGAAAAGTATACCAAGATGGATGAAGTCTACAGGAAATTAATTAATCTTTCTATACTAAGAGAATATAGATGGGATCACTTGTGTGAAATCATTGAGTAACTTTCATCACCAACTGATAGGCAATGAGGAAACACATTTTGGGGGCCATATCATCAACAACTTCCTTGAAGATAGTTGCTAGCAACTTAGCAATTTTTGGATTCCTATATTTTTGTACTATTTTTATATTTGTTAAAGGATCTTTATATAAAATCAATATTTTGTATAAATAACTCTTCCTTCGAGTTATTATGGGTTGAACCCTTAGATGAGCTTTTCAAAGCAGAATTGTAATCAAACTGGAGATTTGCTTTAGATTAATGAAAGGATTCTGGTTTTTCCTCAAATAGTTTGTCTCTTTGTGAGTTTTTCTCATGTTTTCATTTCATATGTTATTCTTCATGTATTTAAGTTTTAATGGAGAACCTTGGGTAAGATTAAACCAAATATCATTCTATCTTAAATCCCTTGTGAAGTTATAATCAATAATTAGATATTAGTTTATAAAATTGTCTGTTATTATAAACTCCTCTATATCTGTAAATTGTCACACCCATCTTCATAAAATTAAATACATTTCGTTGAGCAGGTAAAAATTGTTTACCTGCACTCTTAAAATTAACTAAATACTCAGTTTGAATATATAGTAAGTTATAACCTTTTCAACTTTGTTATTCATTCAAATTATAATCAATTAACTATTTAGAGACAAACAAACAACCCTTTCATTAAATTTAACACTATTAAAGTTTAAACGCATGTCTTTAACTGTTCATATCATTGATCATCCAAAAACCTTTAAACAACAAAATATTTTAGATGCTCTTACATAATTAATTAACCTCGAATAATCTCATAAAACAACAAGACCAAAATTATTAAATGGTAAAAGTGAAAATCTACGTTATTATAAAACTACCCACACAACATAATTTTCAATTTTTATAACATTATATATTTATCAACCTTATAAATAATATTAAAAATAACACGTCCGAATAATTGATAATTTCATTTTCCATTTTATAACTATATATAATATAATATATATAATATATATTATATATATATATATACTTCTCTGTAAAGACTGATTCTATTAAGCAAAAATATGGTACAAGAGGATACAATTAAGAGAGGCTGAAAACCGGCAACAGGAAATGATAGGACTATCAACCTCGGTTCCGGAGAAGGAGTGAAACAAGCAAGAAGCTACAACATAAGGCTGTAAGCAAAAAGACTGACTTCTACCCAGAATGAGGAGAAGCCTCAACACGAAGATTTTTCCCTTTCCTTTTTTTGACTTCGACCCAACCATCCTGTGGAGAATGAGCAATAACAACTTGAAGATTAGGGCTCTCCACAGGGGGGGCCTCTTTTTCTGAATCAGAGGAGGAGGTCAAATGGACGTGTTTTTGTGCGAAGGCTATTTCGGGGGAATGCACCAGACCATCGGTGTAAGGGACCATGGAATGAGGGGCTTGATTCAAATCTGCATCGCTACCTTCATCATCAGAGCTAGAGGATTCAGAATCCACGATTGGAGGTGGAGAGCAGGGAGCCCATCGCTTAGACTTGGGCTTGGAGAAGTTATCCTTATTCTTTTTTGCTGGGAGAGATGGGCAGGTGTTCTGCAGATGCCCTGATTGGTGGTTGTTATGAAACCAGCTCAAGAAAAGATAGAAAAAATAGATCAACCCCTTAGAATTCAGCCTTTTCGAGGGGGCAACCTCCTTTACATTACATAAATGAACAATTCTTGGATGATTCAAATGAAAAAACCTCCTTTCTATATATAGGAGTCTAAGGAGTCACAATATAACCCAACCGACCTAACAATAATAATATAAAGCCACAAAAATAACACTAGAGGGATTCTATGGGGCACAATAATAACAATATGGTAACAATAGGGGCACAAAAATATTAATAAGGGGTACAACTACAATATTAATGTGGTAATCACTAGTATTATAGGGACCCAACAGTGGCAGTGGCGGCAACGGAATACAGTATTTTCGTAATCTAGTGTCTGGGTCCAAACGAAGTCGTTTATCTTGAGATTGATTTGGTTCGTAAGTCCTTTGCTCAGATCTAACTCCACACATATTCTAGCATATGTGTAGAGACCTTTAGTTTCCTACCAGAAATCTCCCATAATGAAACTGCCTAAGGTGTTGCCTATATCTCTATAGACAGCTAAATGCCATAAGTGGGAAGGTAAGTTTGGAAGCCTAATCCATACAGGTGTCCTGGTGATGACTGCAGTTGCTGGATCAAAATCTGGGAACCAAGGAGTCAAGAAGAGCGTTGCAGTTCCCATAAACCAAGGTCCTTCTTCTAAAGCCTTTTCATAGTGCTTACTATCATCAAATAGAACAATGAAGTATCCTTTGGAACAGAAACTGATCTTACAATGATAAGTCCAGTTTTCATGGATCCGTGCATAGAGATCCTGAGATCGCGGCCATAGTTCGTTAAATCCGCAAATGATGGCTCTTTCTGCATATTCTTGAAGTTGGTTTACAAGACCTTCATGGGTGATTCCAACAGATCTTGTCAACAAAAAAAGGCTTAGGTTTAAGGGCTTTCAGGGGTTTGGAGTTCTCAGAGTGTACTGCATCTTTGTAAGAGAAAGGAGGAGCAGAGGATGACTGTCCCACTGCCCCTCCTCTCAAACGAAGGTTTAACACCAAAGCGTTGTTTTTGGTAATGTTGTAAGAAGAGAGAGGAAGAAGGTCTTCAATTTGTTTACCTTGAAATAGAAGTCTCCGAAGGCCTGAAGGGATCCCAATTCGCCATTATAGAACCAGTTTGAGATCCAACACCAAATCTGAAGCATTGGCCCACTGCAGGATGGTTCTGCCTGTAGGTTGAGAAATTTGGATCTGAAAGGAGTCAAAGCAATGCCTAGACACAGTTCCATGGTGAGGATAGGGAGGGGTTTTCTCCTGAAATACATTCACAACTGCAGGCCAAACAGCGAGTGCACCGCCACTTCTTGCAGCCTCGGGTGCTACCACTTGGGCCAATGCCTCAAGAAAGGACTCCGGCTAGGCGCATCAGTTGTGGTCATTTCTTGCCTCCACCGACCCATTTGTATCCTCTAAACGCACCCTCGATCTCCTTGAGGAGGACTCCCCTTGTTCCCCAGAATACCCTCCTCGCTCCACAGGATTTCCCTCCTCTTCCTGCGCTAGGGTTTGAGCCGAAACACCTTGTTCTATTCCAGATCCGGGAACTTGACTTTCTTTCAACACCATTCAAAATCTTCAAAATGGTTTCCTTGACTGGCAGAACCACGAGCCAAGTCCACCGCCCTCACAGAGAAATGGAGTCGGGCCACCATGATTCTTTAGAGAAACTTCTCCTCTTCACTCGGCTGCCATTTTTTCTATAACCATATATATTAAACCACATTGTAAATAATATTTAAAACAACACCTCCAAATAATTGATAATTTCATTTTGTTGGTTTTTTTAAACGACATTAGAACTTTTTCACCTTATAATAAAAATGGGAACTAGGTCATAATATTATAAACAACACCTCCAAATAATTAATAATTTCATTTGGTTTTTTTTTGTAAAACGACATTAGAATTTTTTCATCTTATAATAAAAATGAAAACTGAGTCACCACATGCAAATGTACTTTGTCCAAAAAAATTCCGATTTGACATCGTGGTTATTCCTCCTTTTCTACCATGTCCTCGGATCCAAAGGCCTCCCTTGCCTTTTTAGTTAATGAGGGAAATATTATATTCTTCACATTACAATATAATCGTGCTCATGAGGAAGGGGGAATGTAAGAAGAACACCTTTGGTTTATTTAGACTAAGATTTCAGAATAGTTTCCCCTCATGTGGAGTACGTGAATGGTCAAAGAGGTTGTAACACATGGGCATGAAATAAAATTATTATGATTATTTTTTATTGAATTTAGTTCGTGCATTAATTATACTCTAGAGGGTTTTTTCTTCTGTGATGTTTAAAATATTGTGAGTTGTTTAATGGTGGGTAGATTCTTAAAACTTTTTCATTGTTAAACATTGTTTTATAGTGGAAGTGTTGTGGATAATTATTAGAGGTTTTTTCACTATTTCACCATCTTCTTAGTGAATGCACTCTCCATGACCTTATCTAGTAAATGACCTCATATTAATACATTACCTTATCATGCATATGGTTTTGTAATCTTTTATGAACACTATGTCAAGCATCACTTTGTCATCGAATATATGAGAGTTTGTCTATGAGAAAATGATTCCACTCTTCTCTTTGTTAGCGCTTGGAATTCACCTAGGCTGAGATAGACAAACTCTCAAGGCTACATCAAACCATTTCACCTCGTAGCTAGCCCTACGAGGTATGAGAAGGCTCTCTCGGGTCAGATTCCGTAAATCTTTCAATATGATAAGCTGACCAATTAGGATCAAAGATATTAGGCTAGTAAATTGATAAGGGGGGTTGATTTAAAGATTTTTGGGTTTTTGGTGGCAATTGGAGGGAGTGCAATTCAGGGTGCGGGGATTAAGCACAGTTTTTTTGCAGGGGGATCTTTGGGGCAAGGTAGGAGTGAGCGCTGATGCCTTAATCTGAGATGGATGATCAGGGATGATAGAGAAGGAGCTAAATAGGGTAAACAACCATTTGAATCCTCTCTAGACAGTAGAAA
>APFE031607827.1:33383-58808 GCA_000404065.3 Pinus taeda
TAACAATAATAATATAAAGCCACAAAAATAACAATAGAGGGATTCTATGGGGCACAGTAATAACAATATGGGGACAATAGGGGCACAACAATATTAATAAGGGGTAAAACTAAAATAGTAATGGGGTAATCACTAATATTATAGGGACCCAACACACAACCTCCAAGGAACCCAAGTTGCTTGAAGGCTCCAGAGTGTTTGTCCCAACCCACGGGCTCCAAAGACTAGTAACTCAACCCACAGCCTCCAGGGAACCCAAACTTTTCCAGGGCTCTAGATAATTTGTTTCGACCCACAACCATAGGGAACCCAAGAACTAATCCCCTTCATAACACATTCACATACAATGTTCAACACAACACATGCACCTACACCTAGTGTACACACCACACATACACCTAGACTCGGTGCACAACACAACACGTACACCTACACCCAATGTGCAACACAACACATATACTTACATTCGGTGTACAATCACAACAAATATACATACACACATGCAATACAATGAATACACATTTCATGATACAATGAATACACAATACTCATGACATAGTACCGCGTGTACACAACACAACATGTACAACACATATGCAACAATAGTGTTGCACTTCCAGAGACCACACTATCTCTACTAGGAAATCTTACCTTTAGTGTCTTTCCCATGCCTTATTGCATGCATCCATAACCCAAGTCATGATTTTTTGGCTCTTTCCAATATCTATGTTGATCCCAACATGTCGCAGATCACACAGTTTTCATTCCACTTATTTATCCTTCAACATTAACTGTCTATAACATAAACATAGGCATAGTTATAAACACATAATATCAAAATCATATCCACATGATACTAACCTAATAGACCTTTTAGGGCTACTCTTCCCACTTAATTCCTCATAAACCAGGAACATTGTCATGCCATTCACCTACATAAACAAGCATTCTTCCACAAGAATGATCCCTAACAACCTTGTCAGGCAATGACATTCATATATATATAAACATAAACATTAGCATAATCATGATCACAACACAATTACCTGTTTTCATAAGATCAAGGATAATAGAACTTCCTTTATCTGTGCACAACATGCACAACATTGAGAACAACAGTTCCCCAACATAGCCAAGGCATCTGACACCTCAAATCCATTCACCCTACCTTTCCTAGTTACCTTTATTATGACTGTCCTACCATTGTCCATTTACCCCAATGGAACCAACTAGTCCAATTGGTTTCCATATTCTTGACTTCAGTTGCCCTTATACATGCAACGGGCTTCATTCGGGTCTTACATTACCTCTTGGGTTTTATTCAACTCCCCTCGAGCTCCATGAACTTTCCTCTTCCCCCAACCAATTCCCAAGGCCCTCAAAACATAAAAGGAAAGAACAAGAAGAAAACAAGAATAAATCCATGAAATCGAATAATAATACGACACCACAAAAAAAGTGGCACGACCATGCACTAGACACAATCAAAACCGCAAATAAAGCGCAAACAAATCATAAAACATCAAAAGAACAAAAATTAAAACAAACACCATAACTCAACCCCCATGGTTCCCAGTTCTTCCAAGGGAAAGCTCAACCTGAGCTAACTTCAGTATTTCATCGCAGACTCTTTTTCCATGCAATTCCCTGCATCATACTTCCATAAACATACAACTGCCAGTGCATAAATAAATATAACAATATACCAGTTACCTTACCTTGTTGTATTGAACACGCTACCCTATAAGTGGACTCATGCACATATCATCTCTCAAGGGACTCCAATTCCCTTGACAAATTCAGTCATAATTGAAAACATGTTGTTATTTCATCATCTAATAAATCATCTACCATGTAGCTTCCTCAGCCCCAAAGTGCTTCCATGCACTTTACTTTCTCTACTGCTTGATCTCAGAGCATAAGCTCCTTCTACATCAGGATGCATCAAGGCTCTTCTTGGAATTCTCCCTCTGGTTCCACCATCCATATCGATAATGAATTCCTAATGATCTAACTACCTACCTGCTATCCATTAGTTTATAGATCTATGGAGTGCTTTGACCTACATCCCTAACTGTCCACCCCTCCTACGCACTGTAGATCTGAGGACTACCACACATCAACTGTGCACTCTAATACAAAGGTAAATCCTTCTTGTAATGATCTCCATCGCAGGTTCAATATCACAATGGTTCTTCATCTTCTGACATCAAACTCATCCCAAATAAGATCCTCATCTCTAATGACTTTGATGCGCTTAACACCTTCCCACCAGATGTTTCTTTTCCATTAAGACTGAAGGTAGTTATCTTGGCTTTCATGAAGTATTCTAGCTAGTACCACTTCTCACTCCTCCTATGAGGATGCTAACGATAATGATGATGATGTCTCTTGGAACTAAAGTTAGAATGAAATCTATAAGCACTACCCTTCCTGTCAAGTGTATCCAAATATCTGCCACCTCTGAATGTATCTTCTTTATCCAACCTGTGTCTTCTCTGAGACCTACTTCCATTTGCACCATTAGTCTTTTCTTCTTATCCATGATTGATTCCCATTTGTCCCTGCTTCTGCAAATATAAAAGGCTCTAAAGGATGACAACATTCACTTTTTCTTGCTTTTCTTGAGCTCTTGCAAGTGTTTCCTATGTCTCAATCAATTTGTCATTGTTTACCTTGCAACTTCTTATATTTTCCCTCAAAATCCTCAATGTACAATGAGATCAGGAGAATACTCTTACCCCTATCTCTCAATTGACCTTTCCCATTAAATTGAATTCACATCAGGACTGTAAGGGGAGTCATGTGAATTGTAGTCCACTACTATGCTCTTTATCTCTCATCTTCTATTCTCCTGCAACATACCATGTTAGACAAACAAAATAGAAGACATAATCAAAATCATACCTTAGTGTATCTCAGGAGAGGCTATCAGATCTACAAAAGTCATTTCAGATTACCATGATATATAATAACATCAAGAACTTAACTGTCATGAAGCAACTTCCATGAAAACAATTTGCATGCATAAGACCACAATGCATATAATAACAAGTTACTATCGATGCATGTGCATATCACTGCACTAATCAACTAGCATCTCCCATGCATGTAACCACAAAAACAATATAATGGCATCCATGTATTTAACCATTATGCATATAACAACCATTAACCATCATACATGCATGCCAACATATAATACTTGCATGATGATCTGCTTTTACCTCGAGATCTAGTGTTGCAACCTCACTTTGATACCACCTTGTAACACCCCACCCACATTTACCCACTTTTACAAGATCCCCAAGGTAAACATGAGATGAGTGCTACTATGGCATGACCTGAACTCCAATTTCTAGTGATGGAAGTGGGTCCTACAATCCAAAAAATTATTGATACCTCTCAAGAGCACTAGATCACCCAAAAGTCATCCCACAACCTCTGATGATCAGATCCTGAGATGGAACTAATTTTCCACAAGCCTAACACCCCAATTGCACCCACAACACAACATCCATGTGGTTATGAGGCTCCAACCACACCCATAAGCCTGTCTCCATGTAGATATGACCCAAATCTTCCAATTTTGTGCATGTGGTTCAAGGATCTGTGCCACCTTTTTAGGCTAGCCTCCAGACCACTACCTAGAACTGCCTGTAAATTTCTAGAATCATGATTAAGATGATATCAATGTCAAACATTCAAACTTGAAACATGATCTTGACCTAGACATGCCTTGTACACAATAGATATTTCGTCAAACATATGGTGATCTTGTAAACTACAGGTAATGAATGCATATATGATCATAAACCTCTGAACTTCATCTGAGAATCACCAAGAAGGTCTAATTTCCTCTCAAGTAGTTGCAACAACACTTGTTATCCCATGCATTCATCAACCATTCAAATACTTATCAAATCATGGACAAGATCCATAGATAGAGCACATCATAGAACCATGCTTATAACCATAATATCAACCATGACCAATGTGCCATAAAATCATTATAATAACAAGTACATGTTCTCATTCATTACATTAGAAGAATAACTTATATTAATTATGAAAAATCCAACCAAGTCAAAGACTTCCATGTACCACCCGACCATAGGTTGGGCTGAACCAAATTTTTCTTTCAACCAATCACCCTCGTGCCATATGCCAAGCATGAATGTGGGATCTCATTGAATAAACCAATACACAATCAACCAGGGACTCCAACGGTTAAACCACCTTCACCCTTAAACTATCGTGATCTCACCTAAACCAAACCTATCTTGGATGCCTCAAAATTTCTTCACCATACCTTAAGGATTTTTTTTGTCTTCAGCCACCTATTGAGGGATTCCCAGAGAAAACTATCTCCACCACTAACCCTTAATATTTTCTTGAGAACACCTCACCTAGTTCCAAAACCTTCCAGAAATCCAAAGCTCAACCAAGAATGAATCCCATCACACCATGGTTGTCTGGGAAATGACAAGGAAATACCGACACCATTGTCAAACTAGGAAAAACTCATGCCAATGACAACAAATGAACCAGATAATCAAATGCATGCACCATGCATTCACAATTTAGCAAGGAAATCACACATGCAACATGTTACCTACAAAACCATCCTTGTTGAAGTTGTTAATCCAACCTTATTCTTGTACTCCCTTGCTTTACTTTGCTTGTCCTTTGCCTTCCTTTTCCTTCTTGTCCAAGTGCTTGTTCTCTTTCCTTTGCTACACCTGCTCCAAAGATGGGAAAAATATGTTAGTTGTTTCTCAGGTGCCTTTTTATCATTGATGTCTAGTCTCTTCCTTTTTTTTTTCCTTTCATTTTTCTTAACTTTCTCTCTAATTTCCCTTCCATTCATGTTTGTCTCTCTTCACCTTCCTTTTCTCCTATTTTCCTTTATCTTCATAATTAAATTTCATTTATTGCCTCTTTTCCTTTGTCACTTCCTTTGCCAATTTCCATAGTCATTATTGAACCACAATTTATGCCCACTAAAGTGTTTTCCCAACATCCAACTTGTAATATGTGTCCCATGACCTTAGTCTTATTTTGCCTTTATTATCCTTTACTACACGAAAATTTAACCTTGGGCTATTACAGAGGGTGTGGGGCCAAAAGTCAATCCCTCCTTTCCTATGTTAGAGCAAGGATGTTCCATGCATACAACAAAATAGTGTTTAATGAGGAGACTATCTCGTTTTTTTTCATCTCTATGGGAATTCAATATAGCATGTATCTAAGTCCATATTAAGAGTGTTTTGTGATGGTGAGAACATATTTAGAAGGGATAACTAGAGAATTCACTTTCAAAATTGAATTGATTACATTGAATTTGTTAAAAGCGGAAGTGTTAGAAAATGCTAACATGACAAGAGAGTTGAAGGCTTATTTTCCAAATAAAAATGAGATTTTTTAGTAGTTAAAAATTCTAATAATTTTTTTTATTTTTATTTTTATTTTTTTATTTTATTTTTATTTTATTTTATTTTTATTTTTATTTTTTCGCAAAATCCACATATTTTTCTCTATATTCATCACAACAATGTTACATAAAATACACTTTCAAACTTAATAATTTTCATCAAAACAATGTTACATGGAATACACTTTCAAACTTAATAATGAAGTTACATAAAATACACTTTCCAACTTAATAATTTTCATTATTAAAAAATTTGAACACATTAAATATTCCCATTAAACTACAATTTAATTAGAGTTACGATATTAATAATTATAATATTTAAAATAGAAGTTGGTAGATAAAGCTGGAGGGCGGATAGAGGAAGGAAGGCGAGGTTTTCGATGATGACAGGGTAGGCGAAGGCGCGATTGTCCAGACCGAGGGCTTAGTCCCTGGCAGGCAGGGGAAGTAAATGATGACGGAGTTTTTTGGTACGATCCAAGACAACGTGGAAGCACGCGGAACATTCGATAGAAGAAAGGCTTGATAGAGACAGCTGGGGGATTTTTAATAGGTTTTTTTGGTGGAAAAGGGTTTTCCAAGCAAAAGAGTCGAAATCTATGTGCTGGCACCATACCCGGAAGACCCGAGCTACTACAGTTTGCGAGGAACAAGCCATTTGCAGTTTTTAGGGTTTGCCTGCAGGATATAACCATGGTTAACCAGAGGGAGGTTGTTGACCTAGAACCAGCGCTGGAGGATATTTTATCTGTGTGGGGGAAGGACCTAACTGTGAAAAATTTGGAATGGTATTTCGGGACCGTAGGAAGCCATGGAAGCGTGAAACAATCTGCGGGAGAAATAGGTGTTAACGTTTTCTCCAAAGGTTCATTGGAAGGGCATCTAGATCAGGCTGGTCAATGCAATCACGACGCAAAGGGACTATAGGAGGTGAGTTTTCAAAATGAGCCCCATCAATTCATAACTCCTCGCTCGATTCAAGGAAGTAAAGGGAAGACCTCGGCTCCGGGTTCACTCCTATCAGGAGGTCTTGAAGATATTGTTAATTTTGGGTCGATCCGAGGGCTCCGAACTAGTGTGGAAAATGAACGGGGACCAGCAGTCATCAGAACTGTTTATTCCTCAAATCTGGTAAACGCTAGTCGGACTGCAGCTCTGGTTGATTCTAAATCAGGAGGGTATGTGGAACCGAGGTTCAGATTCAACGGCTCCAGCTATGAGAGGCAGGAAGTGGTGCTTGATACCACAGTCGTGATAGGGAAAGATTTAGGCAGGAAAGCATTTCCAGAAAATAGCACCCAGAGGAATCCCACATCGGAAAAAGAAGTGCAGGAGCAGCAAGAAGGAATAATCAAGAATGTTGCGAGTACCCAAACTAGGGAGGAGGGTTTTGAGGTAAATAAGACAGGGGAAAAAAGGAAAAAACCAACACCCATCAAGAAGAAGGACTTTGAAGCTAACTTAGTGCTGGGAATGGATGTGCAGGTGGATGAGGCCCTAGAAGTGGCTGAATGTACCCTGGTTGGAAGGGCGAGGGGTAAGAAACACTCAACCCAATTCATTAAAAAATGGGGAGAGCAGAAATGGCAGACCGATCTAGTTAAAAACTTCAAGGTCTCGGCCTTAGCAAAGGGATGGTTCATGGTGACATTCGAGAACAAAGAAGCAGCGGATTGGGTAATGGAGAGAAATTGGGCATTCAAAAATTTCCCAGTATTATTCAAGAGATGGAGCCTAATGTTTGATGCGTTGCATGAGAGAATAGATGTCTTTCCAGTTTGGGTTCGTGCTCCAGGATTTCCCTCCTTCCTTTGGGTGGAATCGATGCTCAAGTCTATTGGGAATATGTTAGGCACTTTTCTGGAGGCGGACATGTCTTTCCTTCAAACCCATAACAAGGCGATGGCCCGGATACTGGTAAATCTAAACCCTAGAGGTGGTCTTGCGGAGAAGATTAACATTCAGTACAGAGAATATGTGTTCGAGCAACCCCTAGACTATGAAAATCTTCTTTTTAGATGTCATAGATGTCACATTTGCGGACACCTAACAAGAGACTGCCCCCTGGGGAAGCGTTGAAGAAGGAACCAGAAAACGATGGAAGCGGACGGCATGGAAGCAGATCAGAATCAGTCTTTTCAGGAAGTGTAGATAAAGGAGAATCAGGAGGTGGAGGCTATGGAGGTGGACAAGCATCAGGGGGAGAAGCAACTAGAGCAGGTCTCAATCATCTATGCTGACAGGGAAGGAACGACCGGAACAGGGCTCGACAATGAAAGTTTGATTCAGGAGCCTATCAAAGGAGCACCAGCTTCCAGAAGTACCACTCCTATTGAAGACATTACGGGTATGAGACTAGACTCAAGTAACCCATCTTTATCTCTTTCTGAAACTAAAGATGATTGCTTGATTACTAGTACGCAAAATAAAAAATGCATGCTTGATGACCAATTTCATGTAGAAAGCGATGTTGAAAACCTCACGGCTACTATCCCTTCCATTGATTTGAACTATGATGATGATCCGAATGAGGAAGCTAAACCACATTCTGCCCCTCTTACATGTCATTATAATCTTCGGTCTTTAGATAAAAAACTTGTGCTTTTAGGATCGATTGGCGGAATTGGCTGAACATCCCCTCAAAAAAGAAAAGTGAGGGGCAGGAAATCCTTCTTATCCAAAGCTCAGGTTAGAGCAAATTCTGATGTGGCGGACAGGAAATAGATGTCAATCCATGGGGCGCTTAGAGCTGTGAATCCCCAAGAGAATGTGATCAAATGATTTTGTTATCCTGGAACTGCAGAGGGTTAGCCAGTAAACCCAGAAAATTGGCCTTAAAGGAGATGGTCATGAGTTCGAAACTAGATTTTATACTTCTACAAGAAACCCTAGGTAAAAGTATAGAAGCAGAAACAACTCTAATGTCTCTGCTCCCGGGCTGGCGGTTCACAGCAATGGATTCAGTTGGCCACTCGGGAGGTTTGGCTATTGGATACAGAGAAGGAAGAGTAAGAATCTTAAACTAATGGGTCTTGGAGCATGCAATGGGAATGGAGATTCAATCTCCAGATTTTAGTTTTTCTCTTACAATCTTAAACATTTACAGGCCCTGCCAGGGAAGGATGAATTTCTGGAACGATCGTCTGTAAAAATATATAATGGGAAGCCACAATATGGTATTGGGTGGAGACTTAAATTTCTCAATAGGGAGCGCCGAGGCCTAGGGACCTGTGGCAAGAGAGGACCCTCTATCAGACTTTTTTCTGAACGCCATAATCTCCCATAATCTCATAGATGTTAATCTTATCAAACTGAAACCTACTTGGAGGAATCGAAGAGTGGGAGAAGCCAGAATTGCTAAGAGACTAGATCGTTTTCTCTTAAGTGAAGATCTGACTACCAATATTCCTATGTTTCAGCAATGGGTGGGAGAGGGAGGGAATTCGGATCACTTCCCAATCTTTCTAGAGCTATCCAAACCTCCTAGGAAACCAACAACGCCTTTCAAATTTAATGCATCATCGTTGCAAGAGGAGTCCTACGATAAGTTGTTCAATGAAATCTGGAATCATCCAGATGGAAGCTCCCATGAAGGGAAAGGACTCCAGTTCATGGAAAACTTAACAAAGCTAAAGAAAGCAACTATCGAATGGGCAAATTCAAGGAGGAAAAGACAGATAGAGGAATTAACCCAAATCAATGAAGAGCTCTGAAGGATGGAATGTATGGAGGTAGATGGCTACAAATCGCAGGAGTCAAAAGAGAAAATCTTACTGCATGAAAACAGAGGGATCAAATTCTGCTGGCAAGAGAAGAGGAATGGAGGTTAAAGAGTAGGGCAGTTTCGCTGAAAGCTAGGGATGAAAATACGAAATTCTTTCATAACTATGCAAAAGGGAGGAAAAATTCGAATACAATTTGGAAATTAAAGAATGAGGAGGGCGAAGAGGCAAACACCTTCGAGGAACTCTCGATTCTGGGGAGAAATCACTTTCAGAACTTGTTTGCGGATCAAGGGGAGATTACAATAGCAGAAGTAATCAGGACTGCCCAATGTTTCCCTAGGTTTGTAGAGGAGGAAGAAGCGGAGAGTTTAATGAATGAAGTTACAAAGGAGGAAGTTGAATGTTTTATCAAATCAATGGCAAAATACAAGAGTCCAAGCTCGGATGGGTGGACCACAGAGCTTTTTCAACATTTCTTTGATCAGATTGGGACAGAATTAACAGAGGTAGTGGAAGAGTCTAGGAAAAAAGGAGAGGTATACAGTTCATTCAACGCAAATTTCATAGCACTTATACCAAAGAAGGAAAATCCGGGTACTTTTGAAGTTTTCAGGCCTATCTCCCTTTGTAACTGTATATACAAAATTATTACCAAAGTGATTGCAGTATGAATAAAACCAATACTTTCAAGATGTATCACCAATGAGCAGTTCGGCTTTTTGGATGGTCGTCAGATCCACGAAGCTATAGGAGTGGCACAGGAAACTATTCACAGTGTCAAGCAGATGAAAAGGAAGGGAGCAGTGATTAAAATTGACTTATCAAAAGCTTATGATAGAATAAATTAGGTTTATATAAGGATGCTCCTCACCCATTTAGGATTTAAATATGATTTCATCAGGGGGATAATGGGATGTATCTCTAGTGTCAGCTTCGCATTACTAATAAACGGTGCAGCCTTGCCTTTTTTTAAAAGTTTCAGGGGATTAAGACAAGGCTGCCCCCTGTCACCCCTTCTCTTCCTACTGGTGGCAGAAGGTCTGAGTCAGCTGATCCGTTTGGCCAAAAGGGAGGGAACAGTAAAAGGTATGGAAGTAGCAGTCAACATGTTCATTTCACATCTCTTGTTTGTTGACGACATCTAATGTTCACCGGTGGAAACCTGAATGAAATCAAGGAATTAAAAAATATTCTTGACCTCTTCATGAAAGCGACTGGAATGCAAATAAATTACAGGAAGTCCCAGCCTATCACGGAAGGATTTAATAGGCTTGAGAAAAGCCAGACCTCCTCAATTCTTCCTTTTGATGTGCTCAACATGGAGAATCCTTTCAAATATTTAGGCTTCTAGCTGAAGCCTAACGCTTACAGGAAACACGACTGAAACTGGCTAGTTGCTAAAATTGAAGCCAGAATCTCACACTGGAGCTTCAAATGGCTCTCCCGAGCAGGAAGACTGACCTTAATCAAATCGGTGTTACTAGCCATGCCAGTCTATTGGGTTGCATTAACATGGGTTCCAAAAGGGATTATAGAAAAAATAAAAAGAATCTGCAATAGATTTCTCTGGACAGGCTCAAAGCAGGAGTCTGTTCTTCCATGGGTAGCCTGGGAAAAAGTAGCAAGACCTAAAGAATGGGGAGGATGGGGGATAAAAAATCTCACTGACTTCAGCATCTCCCTGGCAGCAAAATCAGGCTGGAGAATAATCAAAATGGAAAATCTTTGGACAAAAGTGGTGAAAAGGAAATACATAGACCCTACTCCTTTACAAGAATGGATCAGGAACCCAATTAAGAAGGAGAAAAATGCTTCGGTGGTGTGGAAAGCCAAGTGAGGCGTTCAAGGTGATTGAACAAGCTCTGGCCTGACAGATTGGAAATGGGGAAAACCTGAGGATATGGAAAGATCCTTGGGTTGGTTGCAATGAAAATTTTGCCCTTTCTCCTGGTTTAATCAGACATCTAGAATCAAAAGGCATCTTGTATCTAAGTCAAGTCGAGAAAATTGGTTTCTCTTCTATATGGGGGCAAGCTTGGAAATCTAGAGAAGATCTAGGTCTACGGCCAGCCTGGTGGAACGAGTGGAAGGTATTCACCGAAGAGCTAACTCGGTCAAATGTAAGGATAAGGGACAGACAGGATCAGCTGGTTTGGACACATGCGGAAAATGGATCTTACTCCCCAAAATTCGGGTACAAATTTCTAATGACAAAAAAAGGATGGGGAGAACCGGAATGGTGGGTCAAACTGATATGGAAACTCAAATGCCCAGCAAAAGCCAGACTTTTCTTTTGGTGTATTCTAAAAAGGAAAATTCCTACATGGGATATACTTCAAGCTAGGTATAAAAAAGGGTCGGGGAGATGTCCTCTATGCAAGTCAAAATCTGAAAACATAAGACATATGTTCCTTGCATGCCCATTTGTCAAAAAAGTTTGGGAGGAGGTCGGAAAGCTTATTGGAAAACAGGTTGATTGGGAGGGGGAAAATGTTCAGGAGGTATGGGATAAATGGTGGCGCAATTATCCTGAGGGGAAAATGAGAAATTTACCACCTGTCATATGCTGGGGAATCTGGATTGCAAGGAACAGGAGTGTTTTTATGGAAAAGGAAACCACAACCGAATCTATAGCAATTCTAAGTACTTCCATCCTGGAAAATATTCCTGAATACTAGGCAGATAAGGGAGGAACATATTAGAAAAGGAATCCCATGGGCATATTTTGACGAGGCTTCACAGAACAACATAGCAGGAGCAGGGATGATTATCCATTTAAACGAAACCCAATCTTTAAAAGCTTCAGTAGGGTTAGGCATGGGGACAAACAACTTTGTAGAAATCTCAGCCTTAAAACTTCTTCTATGCTGGCTCATTCACAAGAACATCCTCACGGTTCAGATCTTTGGAGATTCTTTATCTGTCATTAATTGGGTCAATGGACAAAGTAGATGTCACAGTTATATGCTCAGACCTTTATTAGAAGAAATTCAGTCCTTGAAACTCTCTTTTAATGTGTTTTCAATTTGCCATATTTAAAGGGAGCGAAATGTTACAACAGACAACCTTTCTAAGGAAGGTTTACAGCAGGTTATGGGCAGTTGGAAAGTAGCGGAAGAATCTCATGGACAGATCCGTGTGTCGAATCAACCACCTCACACATAATATTTTTCTTTTATCTTTTCAGTTCTAAAGACTTTTATGTTATTTTAAAATACTTGAAAAACATACTGTACCTTGAGACATAATGGGAACTAAGTTTCTCCATAGTTTTATTTTGAATGATTTTTCTATTTTCATTTTGGGCTATTTTCCTCCTAAGAGGAGGTCCAGGAAATAGAAAATTGACATTTCTAGATGGATATCATTTTTGGACTATTTACAGAGTTTGATATGCTGAAAACGTAAAGGGTGTAGTTTTACGTCTTCGGAAAATACTTTAGTCAGTTTTGAGATGCATAAAAGACTGTCTTTTTTGTAGCAGCTATATGAAAACATCATACAGCAAACAGAATGCCCTAAGATATACTTGTAAATTTTTATTATGCTTAATAAAAAGTTCGCTTTTTACCTTGGGAAAAAAAAAATTTATAATATTTAAAATAAAATAAAATAAAATAATTTAAGATAACGATATCTAAAAACAGATAGAGTAAAAAGTAATGAATTGAATAATGGATGTTTGTTCCATTATATACCCTTGAGGCATACAATCCTCTGGCTCTCAAACAAAACATTTGAGCTAAAAAGTAGCACTTTGTCTAGTTTTCTCTGCTCAAGCAAATGTAAATATATTTGATTATACAAATTACATAATATTTTATAACTTCTTGAGATCAATATGGCATCGATCCAAATATTTGCCTTCATATTCTGTTTTTCAAACTAACACTCAAATCAAAGACGAGAAAAACCTCACGATGATGTGTGAAGCATATCTCCACTTATAAGCGGCATTCAATTTTTGTGCAAATCTATGAGATTTGATTGGTTTTAGTAATATTACCTTATGGGGAGGTAAAAGCATCATTAGGTGATATCAGATTAAAAAAAATTGATATATTTTCACAAAATATTGTTTTGAATTTGTAGTTTTTGAGAATTTTCTTAATAATGTAATAATATGTGGTTGGTTATGATGTTTTCCATTTTTAATTTACTTTTTCTAGACTGGTTGTCTTTTTAATATTTATATTTTAATATATTGTTATTCTTGGAGTATATGTGAATAGAGATAAGAGATAAGTATGTGGTGTATTTCATTAATATGAAATTTATATAAGTATATAATTTATGATTTTTTATTTCATCTCATAAGAGGCTTTTTTGAGCCTTGTTCATATTCATTTGTGATTTGTCATATCCTTTCACAAGTGAACCATAACCTTCATATTTATTTGTGATTTTTCATATCTTTTCACAAGTGAACCATAATCTTAATGGATTAGGCTTCCAATATCTCCCCATCTCACTTTACAATCCAAAGGGGTGTATGTGAGTTGAAGCAAAGAGTTGGCATGTACAAGTGGACAACATCTAAAGGTTTAATGTGTTATTTGAATCTAGTGGTTTAAGATTACTATAGACTATGGAACTTGGCTCTAAGGCTCAACTGTTCCAAGAACATTTCCTAATTTTGTTGGAATTTGACGGTTTTTTCTAATTAGAAGTGCTCTCAAATTATGGTTTAAACATGATTATAAACAAATGTCTAGTATAAATTTTGATTCTTCTACTAAATGGTGGTTTAATGAAGATCATAAACCAAATCATTGATCTGAATCTAGATTAGGGACAAAAATTATCTCAAAAATAAGTGCTCAGAATCGTGCAAAACCTGAATGACCACATCCGTCTCATAAAACCGATCCCAGCGTAACTTGTTTCATTCAAAACAGAGTTCGTATGAGGAAGTTAGATCTCGTTGACCATTTCACCAAACAATAAAAAAAATTGCAAGTACTACCCAGTCAATAGTCTGTACTGCTAAAGTGGAAGGTGATTGAGTAGGTGACGTGGAAAAATCAACGGATTCAACGCCCAATGAGGACTGGCCAAGTGACATGATTTGATTAGCTAAGAGTTTGGTGACATTACACATTTTTAGTGGTTAATGGAGGACCAATGAGGAGGGGACAAGTGGAAAGCTGTGTCCCTCCCCAAAGGACAAATTATGGTGTATATCAAAATTTTATGGAGGCATCGGGGTTCAACCCCACAACCTCCCCTCCACAGTGCCCGTGTCTTACCATCTTCGCTATACGATTTTGCTTACCCCTATAGTTCTCCATATACATTTAAAGTGCAATGGGTTAAGGATTGGTGGTTAGTAGGGCCAACCCTCCATGTGAACACACCAACCCATGCAGTCATGGTTAATGTAACCTTTGGCGCCAACAAAACTGTAACCACAAAACTTCAAGCCCCTTGCATGAGATCACTCCATTGCGAAACCTCCAGGTCAACAGTTCTTAAGCCACGCGGGTTATGCGCTAGCCACGTCCATCTGACCACTCCACCAATATTGCTAGCAGTTAATGTTAACGTTTTTACAAACTATGTAGGTTTTGTGTTAAGCACGATTAGTGCTAATTAACCTAGCTTAACATTAATTGAATTGCAGTTTAAATTCGGCGGAAATTTTGGCAGACTCCACTATTTTTGGGACTGCCCCAGATTTAGCGGCCCTAGCTAGAGTTCTTCCATATTTAGAGGAGATTTTCTAGGGAAAGTCAATTTCTCTCATAACTGGAGCATTTTCCGATCAAATTGAGATCATAAAAAGGTGTTCCTAGATGATTTCGACATTCTGAACACAATGAAATAGGTTTCAGGAGCAATGGGGAATTTATGTATGTGATTTTTCCACATTGAAGTTTTAGGATGCGTAGGGCCACTAGGGAGGAGGTCAAGCCTAGAACAGTTGTAGTCCATTTCCACAGTTTGAATATTCATGTTAGGGGTTTTGGGATGATCTGATTCCATTGAAGTAGGTTTTAGGAGTTGTATAGCATTGTAAATTGTACTTTTTTTTTCCATTTTGAGCAAATACAGAGGCCTAAGCCATGGAAATTGGACCAAGGAGATGTAGCCTAGGAGGGGTGAACTCCTTCATCAAAACATTGTGTTAAAGTGTTCAATTGATGGTTTGTTGTACTTTTTGTTGCTGTTGTTCAACATTGTTCTTTTAATATATTTTTATCATAAATGCCACATTAAAATTGATGTAATTTACCTGTTTCAATTACCAAATGACCTAAGGAAACCTATGCACAGGAAGAAATGAAAAAGCACGTGTTTATAAATCTGTAATTGAAATTAGCACATCAAAACTAACATTCACCTATGAATCAAGTTGGTATCAGAGAAAAGGTTTATTTTCTTGATTCCTTGAGATTTGTGCGAGGAGAATTAATTGTATGAAAGTTTATGTGATGGCAACTTCAACAAGTGATGTGTCTAATATCTCTTCCTTAGCAATATTCTTTGATGAAGAGACATTGCAGGAGTTTTTCATCATGAGAGATATGGTGAAAGATATGACTAAAGATAGGAAGGAGAACACTATACTTCAAGAGGATTTGATGGCCATGAAGGAGGAGAAGCAAGAGCTTCTTGAAAAGATGCATGAGATGGAGATTTTACTCTATGATGCTAAGGAAACCCTGGCCAAGTATGTGCAAGAACATGTGGTATGAAATTCAAGTTTATCTTCAAATTCCTCTCAAAATGAATGTTTTGGTGCTTTTGAGAGACGTGCTAGAGGATTAGGGTCCAAATTATTGATGAATATGGGCTATGAAGGTAGGGGGTTAGGAAAACATGTACAAGGCATAGTTGAGACAATTGGTGTTGAGGAAAGGCCTAGGTGTTCAGGTCTTGGTTATGGACTACATGATGGAGAACGGTCCAAAACAAAGGAGGCACATGAAGGTGTTCCAATAGGGAATTTCATTACATGTTCATGCCCTCAATCTTGTGAAGTTTGTGTTCATGAGGAATGCAAAAGTTTGATACCCACTTTGCAAGAAGATGTTCGTAAGCATGCAACTAGTGGAAAGGAAAAAAAAGAGGATGATGAAAGCTCTAAGATCCTTGAAACCATTGTTGGTATCCCGAAGAGAGCCACCACCTCATCAAATTCACCTCCTCAAGAAGGCGACAAAGGTGAATGTGCAAGGTATAAATCTGCCTTTAATCAAGTTTCTTTTGATTATGATGAACATGATAAATCTTCACATAAGAATTGGAGATAATTTACATGTTCTTTTTGTGGTTTGAATAACCATAATGTTTCAAGATGTTGAAGGAAAATGGCCACATACAAGAAAATTTCAAATCAAAAGAGACAAAAAACAAGAGGTCCATTGGGTAATGGAAACCACGTTGCAAAGAAGATGCAATTGTTTTGCACTCATTTCCATAAGCAAGGTCATCTCATAGACAAATGTTGGACTTTGTATCCAACAACTCATCCACAAAATTTGAAGAAGGTGGAGAGAGAATTTGGCAAGAATGAAAAAGAAGATTCCATAATTGATGTGGGTCAAGATGATTCACAAGATGATGTGCAGCTGAAAGACGCGCCATGGAAATGGTTTGGTAAGAGGTGGTTTGATTTCTTAATCAAATAACGCTTGCATTTCTTTTGTTGATAGATGCAATTATTTGCCTTAAAAATGCATTTCTTTTCCTTATGAATGCATTACTTTTTTATTGAAAGTATGCTACAACTTATATGGTGCAAGGTGTTGAAAGTGGAGTTCTGTTTGACTCACTTAAATGTAGCAAAGAAGGCAATTTGTGTTTACACGTTTGTATGTGAATGCATTCTTGATGTTACATATTTTTGCCAGGAAGGTGTGTGATAGTGGGGTATGTTACTCACTTCATTTGCAACAAATTTGTCAATTCATCTCTTTATGTACCCATACATATTTTTGGGCTTATTGTACTTGTGTTTGTACTTGTAGGAGAGTTGAAGAATTGTAAACATACATGAGAGTTTGTGCGTGTGTGAACAATGGAATTGTTGCTAGTTTCATTGTGTTTGGATACATGCATGAGTGTCAATTATGTCGATTGTTTTCACATGTATGACATATCGACTTGGAAGAGTTGATTTTATCTTCAAGGATGAAAGGGAGATGTTGACAAATTATTGCATTAGATGTGAAATTCTTGTTGTTTATGCAAAGAATCGTCAAGTTGTTGTATATGCTTATATTTGGATTTCAAGTCAAGTCATTTGCTTGAATATGATGTTTGTTGACTTGTTTAGTAAACCGTCGAATAACACACCAAAATAGTTTGTACACCAAGATGCAAGAGTACATTTCCATGTTACATGATATGACAATTGTTGCTTTGAAGGATCAAAAGAAGAGGTCATCGATTTAAATTTCTTGAATAATATGTTTTTCCATTTAATGGTTGTATTTGTGATAAGATGTCACGGGATTATGGAAGTTCCATTCTTGAGCAAGATGCTCATGCTTAGCCTTCATTCTGAAATCATAACATGAACAACATGTTGAACTAGAGGATGATAGAGACAAGAAGCGAAAGTGGATGAGATGCCAAAAATTTTCAGCCATTTAGACTATTATATGTGTTGAAGACAAGATTCACAGTGGGAAGGCTATCAGATTGTATTGGTTTTCCAAGCACCAAGGGATCGATTTTGTACAACAAAGGTATATTGCAGCCATAAAGTGTCCAACAAGTGTTGGATTGGATCATCAACAAAAGGAGAACAATGGTTGAGGGACATAGACATTTGCAATGCAAGGCATGTCAATGTATCCAAGTGGTTGTCATGGAGGCTTTTAAAGTATAATCAGTTGATTGAATTTGGGAAGGAGAATATTGTTCAGATCTCATCAGATAACCATCTTTTGTGGGTCCAAAATCTTGTCAATGGGAAGGAGGGATCAGAATCTGGATTAGGGGCAAAAATTAGCTCAAACATCAAAGTGCTCAGAATCATGCAAAACCTAAACGACCACATTTGTCTCGTCAAAATGATCCCAACGCAACTTGTTTGGTTCAAAGCGGAGTTCGTATGAGGAAGTTAGAGCCCATTGACCATTTCACCAAATAGCAAAAAAAATTGCAGGTACTGACCAATCAGTAGTTTGTACTACTAACATGGTAGGTGACGTCATTGAGTGTAGAGTGTCCAAAGTGTATTCAAAATATCATCCGCTTTCACCTTTATCACCACCATTTCACTCACATGTCGCAACTCCATGACCATATAACCTTTCATTAGCCTCCATTTTCATAATTATATGGGTTTACATTGTGTTTTCCAAAAGCTAATGATTTCTAGTATTTTAAGTGAATTTATGGTTAAAACTTAGAAAAATGACATATACTTGCTAATAGTTAAAAGTGGCTTGAGTTTCATGACATGTGTAGGTCATTTGGAAGCTTCCAAGGCACCCTTATGTGGCCTCCAATGCTCAAATTCGAATTCCCTTCAAGAAATGGAAGAGGATTTGGATAAAGGTCAAAGAGGATATGTGTCTCATCATTACCTATTTGAGTTGTAACTCTATCAAATTTTCTAGGGATCCAAGGAGAGAATAATGGACCTCCATTAATGAGGTAGCTTCTTATGTTTTTTTATAAATAGGAGAGCCTCCTCCTTTAAAAGGCATGTGTAAAGTTGGAGATACTTAGGTGGAAAGTTAAGGTTAATTATGTTTTGAATGGAATTTAGATTTAGCACCATGCTCATGAGTGATGTTCACCTTGATTGGTAATGATTGCATTGGGAGCCTCTCAACTTGCCATCTCTCATACTTTTGGATTGGCCACCTACAATATGTGAGATTTATTGTTTTTTATAGAGATTAAGGTTTATTACTTTCATAGATTAAGATTTATTGCTTTCATATATTTTCCTGCGTGAGAGGTTAAGAGTGATTGTTTTTATTTGCTTTCATATCTAGAGGTTAAGAGCGATTGTTTTTATTTACTTTCCTATCTAGAGGTTAAGAGCGATTGATTTTATTTGCTTTCATATCTTTCATGTGTGAGAGGTTAATAATGATTGTTTTTGTTTTCATTTCATGTCATGTGGTTTTCCTTCATTTCATAGGATCTTGATTTGATAATACACACATGATCCCTTAGAGTAGATTTCATTTCATGCAATTTCAATTCCTGCAAGTGTGATCGATTAAGGTTTCAATTCCATGTGATGTACTATTATTTCTTTTGAATTGAGTTTTGAATTAGAATAGGTGAATTTGGTTTCATAGTTAGATTGATCTAAATTGGAAGTTAATTTCTAGCATATACAGTGCATGCATGCTTCGCAAGTTTTACGAAACCCCCGGGTTGACAATTAAATGATAGGTAATTAATTTTCCTCCACATTTTGGTGTCTGGAAGTGTGTATAGGAACTAGATTTCATTCTAGACTTCATTTTTTAGTTTTTTCCTAGATGTATGATTAAAGCATGTAGATACATAAATCATTTAGTTGCATATCATTTTTATAAAAAAATATGAAAAAAAAAATCGATACTAACCATTTATGGATGAAAGATATAGAATGCAGATCAAACATTCTTTGGAGCACAAGGACTACATTGAGGAATGGTGTCGAAACACGATTGCACCACAACATTCATCTGTTCTTCAAGAGATCTTTGCAGAAAATCTAAAGGTCAAAATGATTTCTCATGTCCTCATACACAATCAAGTACATTTCACAAATTTTGATATGAACATTTTAGAAAGTCTAATCCGTAAATGGCTCCATTGGAAACATTCATATACTTAAAATATAAAAAAAATAAAATTCTTTCAAGTAGGTAAATTAGGAAAAAAATCTAGCTTGTTTTGCATTTTTTTTTAGTTCTTGATTGCATTTTTTAAAAGTTTTTAGACTTTTAAATATCTTTAGGTTTTTTTTTCATTTTTTTATTTAAACTCAGAAAATTATTTTCAATAAAAAATCTGAGTTTTGATTTTAAATAATAATAAAAAAATCATATTTTATATTTATACAAAAAATCATGTTAGGTTTTCAAAAAAATAAAAATAAATTATTGTTTTTGAATAAGGGAAATGTAATCTTTTTAAAATAAAAGTTATTAATTCTTTTTTTTAAGAGAATTGAGAAATTGACAATTTAGGCTTGCGACCTGTAAAGAAAAAAAAATTGCATTAGCTTAAAAATCAAAATCCAAAATTCATCATAAAAGAAAAAAATCTTGCATTGAAATTGATTTAATTTGTTGCACATCTAACGCATCAACGATTCACATGATTCTCATTCTGATCCGTTCTTGTGAAGCTGCAGAAATGGTTCGTTTCTGCAGTCGAGCCTAATTTGATTCATATCATAAGTAATCCATCATGAGTTAATAACAACTACTACCATTATCCAAATGTTGCCCAAATAAGCATATGTGAAGGAAACTGGGCTAGAAATTGATGATATTGATCTATTTGAGATAAATGAGGTATTTTCCTTGCAATTTACATATTGTAGACAGAATTAGAACTAGACCCCAAAAAAGTAAATGTGAATGGAGGAGTTATTTCCCTCGGTCATCCCCTTAGAGAAACAGGGGCTCATTGTGTAGCAAACTTACTGCATGAAATGAAACGTCATGGAAAATTTTGCAGGTTTGGAGTTATATCGATGTGTATAGGCACTGGGATGGTGGCAGCAACAGTATTTGGATGTGGCAGTGTTGTAGATCAACTATGCAATGCTCGACCAATCAAGGACCATACCTCGTTGTCAAGAGATGCACGATAACAAACAATGTTTTCTTGGAGTCTTGAAGGCTTTTCAATTATCTTCTTTTTAATGGACTCACTTCATGGGACCTGATTAACCTTTTTCAATTCTAGGCTGCATATAATAAAAAAAAAACGAACTTCACCCAGCAGTTACCTGAGCATTTGCTAGAAATGTGTAGCAGTTTTGACCCGTAATTTTAAAACATGTTTTCTAGCCAAATGAAAATGAATTTCAAAAAAATAAAATGTGGGTTTTCTTCATAATAGGGTTAATAACATTACACACGGGCGATTTGCTCAAATTCGTAATTGTTTGAGAGATTTCCAAGGTTCTATGGAGCCTTCTTTTCTAGGTTGTGTGAGAAAAAGCGGTTTTTAATTAAATGCAGAGACAGTTGTGGCCATGATGGAAGGAAAAAAGTTGGTTTTCCCTGCAAACAATCTACTAAGAATCTGGTCTCCCTTATCTACAAGAGGTAGATCCGCCACAAAGATTTTATTGTTTGGTTTTATGAGATCTTCACCAGTTTCCATGTGAATTGAGACTTAGGATGTTTCCCAGCATTAGCCATATCTCAATCTACTTGAGTTGGTATATTTCTTGCTATTAGCCTTCCATCCAAAGAGAAAGCCAATTACTCCTTTTGCTTTGATTTGATGGAACCTACCAGGGGAGGGACATACTAGGAGCCTACTGCAGGAGCACACTGAAGAGGTGAAACACACCTGGTTGATTCCAAGATACCACATTTGGATAGGCTTCGAGATAGATAGATTGAGCGCTTGCCTTGGTTCGTTGGATGGGTTGATCCATATTGATAGCCTTACTTCACATTTATGAGTTTGCAGGTGGAGATTAAAGATAAAATCAAGAGATGTTTCACTAAGGGTCTTGTTGGAGTTGTGAAAGAAATAAAAAGTTGAATGTAGCCACTACAAAGGATGTTTTGAGTGGAAGGAACGTATTTCTTGATAGTCTAAGATTAGTAGTTTTTTTTATACATGGCAATTTCATTTTTTTTGGTTATTTTTTTTGTTACGTTGTTTTTCTAGAATGTTATATGTTTTATTTTATTTTTAATGTATATATTTATGTAATATGTTACAAAAAAAAAATTATGTGTTTTAATGGTTTATGTATAATGTTATGTTTTTTTTAGTATATGTTTATGATATGTTATAGTTTGTACATATTTTAGTTTGTACATATGTTATGTTTTAATGTTTTGTTAAGTTTTCTTTTAATAAAGTGTTTTTTTTTAACATTTATACATTTATGTTATAGGTTTTGTTATGATTTTTGTTAAATTTATTTGTATATATATTTTAATTTGTACATATGCCTTTTCTATGTTTTTCTTTTATGTACATTTATTTTACTTTTTAGTTTTGTAAATATTTCATTAATTTTTTAGATTGAATATTTTATTGTTTTTCAAGAAAATTGCCATGAGAAAAAGTGTCCAAAATTTTTGATGCAAAATTCATTTAGTGACTGGAGTAAATTGAGAAAAAGTTGTTGTGTGGTCCATTCAAACACACCCGTCAAAGAAAGAAACAAAAGAAAGAACCATAAAACACAAGACAAGAACAACAAACAAGGCTACGACATCAACAAACTGGAAATCTCTCTACCACTATTCAGCCAAAGAAGGTTTACACATAAAATAAGCAAATCAGAATTAGCTTGTCTTTTTTTAATAATATATATATATATATATATATATATTATATATATTATATATATATATATATATATATATATATATATATATATATATATATATATATATAATTGTTCTATTTGCTAATTTTCCTGGAAGAGGTATTGATCATTTTAAGATTGGACTGGTTATTTGTTCATAAAAAAATGCATAGTTGTGTGTACTTAATTGTCTAATCAGGATTTTAGCTACAGAAACTGCGTAATTCTGTAGCTGAACAACAATTCTGCAGCTGAACAACAATTTTGCAGCTGGACAATAATTCTGCAACTGAAAAACAATTCTACAGCTCCGTATTTAACTCAATGATCTATTTGTCAACAATGCATTCTAATAAGAAAATCATGATCAAAATTTATTGGATTTGTCTAATGATTGTGTTTTCCAGCATGATACATGAAAGAAGAAGAACTATGAAGGTGTTTTATCTGCATGATCGGTTGATGAATTTTTTATTAAGGATTGTTTTGCAGGGATCATTAAGTATTCACAAATAATATTTCTTTATCTTTATGAAATACTATGATTCAAACATAAATTGAGGAATTCTTTTTTAGAAATTGGATTTATTGTCGCAATTGTGAAATTGGACTAACCATTTGAAATGAAGACACGTCATGAACCTGACAATTATGAAAAAAAATTGTATGTACCTACAAAAATTGATCACTTCTCTTCAAACACACTTAAGTTTGTTGCAATGTTATTGCCATGTTTGTTTTTAGGTTCCAGGGCAATTAGAGAATTGAAGGAAGCCAATTATGCATGATTGGTTTTTTGCGACCAATTTCAAAAATATGAACCAATTAAATCCATTTCTATCATCAATAAATATCATCATTTTTTCCTCTCCAAACTCACACGCTATCCAAGCATTTTCGCTAAGCATCGTCGTCACCATTTTCCTTGCAAGTGTCACATATTTTCCACTTATATTTTCCATTCACGTTTTGTAGTATACCTAGGGGGATAATTCTCCGCTTTTCCCAAGAAAGTGCTCTGATACCACTTGTTATATATCTGATATGAAAATATATGATAATAGAAATAAACCCAAGAAATAACAAGATCTGAATATAGAAATGCTTCTCTTTATTAATGAAACCCTTGACGTAGGGCAACACCATACAATCACTCCTTAAGGAAGGAGAACACTCCACAAGCCATATTCTTGTCCATAAAATATTCCTTGACACCTCTCAATGGGGAGTCTCTAGCCTCTATATAGGCCTCATACATACCAATACCATGGTTTCCCTCAGACCATCTATCTAATTACCATTGTCTTATTACATTATTTCTAACACTTGTGGTCCCTTGTTTAGGTCTCTTATTAATACTAGTGATTCCCCATTAATTTGTATTTGTATTCTTATTAATATTTGTTGTGCCCCTATTTTTTCCCCATATTGTTATTTATTGCGCCCATAAAGAAAATCCCTCTATTGTTATTCTGGCCTTATTTATCATTGTTTAGGTCGGCTTGGTTATTATGTGACTCCTTAGACTCCTATATATAGAACAGGAGGTTTTGGTCAATTGATACATCCAAGAATGTTCCATTTATGTAATGTAAAGGGAGGGTTTCCCCCTCGAGAGGCTGAATTCTAAGGCATTGATCTATCTTTTCTATCTTTTTGTGAGTTGGTTTCATAACATTTGGTATCAGAGCTTTGGATTCTAGGGTTTCACTGCTCCAAATAGGTCATCATGGAATTATCACTATAACTTTTTTTCTGCGATGTTTCAGAAGCGAAAAAAAACCCATTTGAGACGAAATGGAACTGAACCTTGGGTCCGAATTCCAGAGCTTTTTGCACTATATTTGTGGAGATATGATCTAAGGAAGTTGGTCTTTTTGCAAACTCCTGAATTAAATTCCAAACAGGTGACCTGAGGAAAATCATCATAACTTTCTCTCTGAGCATCGGATTGAAATTTTGTAAGAAGGTATAGAAAGAGGACAGATTTTAGTTTCTTGTATATATTTTTCAGAACCAAAAGTCAAAACAGTGACACGTGGCACTTCATACAAGTTCACTCTTCTGGAAAGGTCTATAATCCAGTCATCTTGGGAGATTGTGCATAACTCTTCCTTGGAGAATCCAATTTGGATCAGACTGGTGGCACTGGAAAGAGGACGTAGAGGGCTACTACAAGTCACAATTTCAAAACTGGATAATCTGAAATTTCAGAGATACATCAGATTAAATATCAAGCTGCTACAAAGTGAAAAAAAGGTGTGTAGTTTTTTTAAATTTTTGCATAAGCTTGGTTTGAAAAATTAGTTTGAAGGAATTGAAAGGGCATAGTAAAGCATTATTATCAGTAATCAATACCCCGAGGAAAGAAAATGCAAACACCTAGTAAGCAACCTAAAAGCTCTAGCATGACTCATGAAGAAGAGGAAGAAATGCAACATGATATATCAAAATTACCAGACCAAGTGCAACAAGTGTCACTTGCACAAAAAGAAACAGAATCTAAGATGGATGGTTTAAAGAAAGATGTAGAAGCTAAGATGGATGGTTTAAAGAAAGTCGTAGAAACTAAGATGGATTGTTTAAAGAAAGGCGTAGAAGTTAATATGAATTAAGTGGAAGCTAAGATGGATGATTTGAAGATATATTTGAAGACAGACATGGAAGATTTGAAGACATGCATGGAAGATTTGAAGACAGATTTAACAAATTTTCTACAAGAAATGCTTACTAATGGTGAAAGGGTAGTAAAGGAAACTCGTGATGAGAACAAAAGAAATGTTAATCAT